>LSRZ01000559.1:0-12223 GCA_001625125.1 Haemoproteus tartakovskyi
ATATATATATATATATATTAAATAATTATTGAACTGATGTGCTACTGTTTTCGCTTCATAAATATGTTAAAAAAAAAGCATATAAAAAGGTAGATCCAACATAAATTTTCATCCACTTAACTTATAACACTTTTAAAAAAAAAAAATCAGCAATAAGAGAGTAACATATGCATATAATCTATATAAAAAAGTAATAAAAAACAAAAAAAGAACTTCACATAATTTACTAAATTTAATTCAACAATCTAAATAAAAAAAATGAAACAAAAAACAGTAGACGGATAGAACCAAAACAGCAAAACATTCACAACTTTTAAAACATTCTATTCTTATTTTTAAAAAAACGTTCTCTTCTACAAAATTTTTTTAAAAAAAAAAACTTTTAAATCGGAAAAGCAAAAAAAAAAAAAAAAAAAAAACTTACAAAATAAATAATTAGCTGTAAACCTTAAAACTTTTTATTTTGAGGTTTCACTGAAATCATTTAAACTTAAGCAAAGAAAAAAAAATTAAAAAATTCATAAACTTTAATTCCTTGCCAAGAACAATGAACTAACTATTCTGATATTATTTACGCCTTTGCAACTTTTTTGCAATTTTTTAATAGACAAACCTTCTGCCAAATACTATGTCAATTCCTCAATATAAAAAACAAATGAAAAGAGTAATGGAAACAGAAAAAGAAAAAGAAAAAAAAAAAAGAAATGGAAATGATATAAAAATAAAAATTAAAAAAAAACAGAAAATTTAATAGTTCAATATGTAACAACGGAAACAATTAATATTCATTAATATCCATATATGTAAATAAGTCCGTAAAAAATTAAACAAAAAAAAACAATTAATTAAAAGAATGGTACTGAATGCATAATAATGTTAAGCCTTTATACAGTACATTCCAAATAAAAGCAGTGTTTGAGTATCATTAAAACATGTGCGAAAAAGTAATTACATTAAATATGTTGTTGACACTTTATTCGAAAAAACATACAGAAATAATCATTGCAACTATTAAATATACAAATGTATAGGATTAAATATGGAAATTGGTAAGAATTATCAGCAAAATATTACATTTTTACTACTTATTATCCGTTACTGTTAAGTTTTTTTTTTTTTTTTTTTACATCTGCAAATAAAACACGAATTGTTTTATTTTATTTTTCATGCATGCAAATAAATAAAAAGGAAATTTGAAAAAGCTAATATAACAAAAACAAAAGAAAAAACATAAAATAATATAAATAAAATAACTTTAATTTACATATTTGTTTCTCCATTTACAAAATATTTATATAACTATTTATCAAAACATTTATTCAGAAATTCAGTGAAGTTGTACTTAGTTTTTTTGGTCTGTTAAAATAAGAAATTACAACATGTTTCTTAAGAAACGTTTCACCAAATTTTCCATTTGCAGTTACTGTCAATGACGACGAATCATTAATTTCATCTATTGCTTTTAGTAAAATAAGGTTGTTTTGTTTCGAAAAAAATGCAATCTTTTTATAACATTTTATTTTTAATTATACAATGTTTAAGTTCCCGTTATGTTGTTTCTTTTTCTGTTTTTAAAAAAAAATGTAGAAACGGCTTTTACAACTCTATAAAATAATATTAATATAAATGCATTAACATATGAATTGGAGTTTTTTTTTTTTTTTTACCTGAAAAAGTGCACATGGAAATGTAAACAAATTCATGAAACAGATCTATTTGTTCAATGGAAAACAATGAGGCCGATGATATGTTTTATGTGCTTCATTTTTTATTTTTATTTTTTTATTTTTTTATTTTTTTGAAGGAGGGGGGAAACATGATTAGCTAATTAGTGGGGTAAAAAAAAAACATATGTTTTCGAACGTCGGAAAAAATGAACAATCCCTTCCCTTCTATAATAATATATACTAAATGGAGCTCAAATTTTCTTTTTTTTCATGAAAGGAGGGAATAAGGCAAAAACATGTTCATTTACCTAGAGGGATGTAGAGGTCTCCCGAAAAAATAAATCATTCATTTTTACGAATTAATTTAATGGGTTTTTTTTTTTTAGATTTTATATAAATGTCGGTGATTTCACAAAAAATAGTTTCATTTTCTTTTCTTTGATTACCATCGTTTATAACACTTGATTTGGTTCTATTTATGTTGCTAATGTATATGAATGAATGGCTTATTAACAAGAACAACCATATATAAACACATAAGAAGTTAAATAAGAAATTTTATATCTTTTAGTGTGTACCATATACTACCGCACTAACCACTGCATCTATTAATGACATTGTACAGGAGAAAAGAGTCGCCTGATAATAATCAACAGTTTTTTATTTGTTACTTCTGAAAATAACCACTGTGTCTGCTAGAAAAATGAACTAATGTATGTAATTTAATAAATGTCAAATCCCTCAATAACTACAAAATAGAACTATATTTCCATAAAGGAAATAACTAAATATTCACATTACTTTTGTATAAATGTTTAGTTGATCACTCCTGCCCCAAAGTATATGGACATAGCCATATATATACATCTATAAATATATACAGTTACAAAACTACTTACATTTACTGTTTCAATTTCTACTCTTTATTTTGGTATGTTCGTATACATAAACCAAAGGAATATATGTGGAGAAAATTGATCGATCGCTTATTTACAGATTGTACAAAATGAGAAAAAATAAAACAAAAAAATAAATTAAAATTTTATCAGTTGAAATAAAAAGCTAAAAATGATAAAAGCAGAAAACAAAACAAATGAAAAGGGAAGTATTATCTAAATACGTATATATATATATATATATATATATACATAATCTATAAAATGTTTTTAAGATAATATAAATTTTAAGGAACTTGATGAACTTAAAAATTCCATTTTCCTTGAAAAAAAATTCACTTGTTCGATTTCATGGGGACTTTTCATAAACATAAAAATACCATTAATTAAAGGCATAAATTTTTTAAATATGATGTATTCAGTAAATATTTAGTTAGTTACAAGTAAATACCATTAATTAAAGGCATAAATTTCTTATATATGATACGTTCAGTAAATATTTAGTTTGTTACAAGTAAACCCATGACTTCATTTAAAATTTTAAAACCCTGACTTTATAATTAAAAAAAAAAAATAATATAAAACAGTAGTATACAATATTTAATTAATGAAATTTAATAAAAGTTTTAAAATAATAAAAAAGGAAAAAAAAGAAAAAAAGTAAAAAAAAAAAAAAAAAAAAAAAATAAGACAGTAAAAATTTAAGTGTTACAAATGAATTGCAAATTGTTTTTCGCGGCAAAAAAATATGAAGTGTGACGGACTACATTCATATATTACAAATTGCGATTCATAGGGGTTTTGTAAAATGATTAATTGAAACGAACAAGTTTTACTCCGTTATAAAAAAAGAAAAAAAAAGAGCCAATTTTATATGGTTTTGAAGGTTAAGTGACTCTGATGGAATAGCATGTGAAATCACAAAAACGAAGTAAACTCATAGTGCATCACATTGGAATTTGTAATATATTTTTTGCTATTTTGTACTTGAATCACAACAATAATGAGTGGATGAATCTCTTTAATTTAAATTCATAACAAATTATATTTTAAAACAATAGTTTAGATGTCAGATGAAAAATGTATATTATAATAAGCGTAGTGATGCATACATAAAATACATTAGGAGTGTGTTTCCATGTCTTATAAATTAAGCAGAAAAAAAGTGTTTCTGTTTAAATATAGACAAGGTTACAACTATGTCACAACAAATCGACGATTTATTCGACGTGTTTGAGGACACGAACACCAGTCTACCAGATATAACACAACACCAAAAAGTAGATCTTTTTAAAGCGGGCGTGAAAAGAAACATTGAACATAGTGATGTGCTAAACGGAACGAGTAATAAAGATCAAGGGGGTATTATACTGTCACGAGGGTCCCAAGTAAAGAGCAAATATCATGAAGAATATAACAGTAATGACACAAACCAGGTTGACAATAAACAGGGTAAAGAAAATCTGAAAAGAAAAAACGATGAAAGAGTAGAGAAAGAAGAGAAAGGTGAAAAAGAAGGAAAAGGAATAGGAGTAGTCGATTCTTATAATGCAGATGAAGATGATAATTTTAATATACGTTTAGTCGTAGGTGGACAAGAGTTAGAAACAATTGTTAGCGAACGAGTGAAATCAAAAATTTACGGGAAAGATAAAACACTGGAGCGTACGAAAAATGGTTTGCCAAATAAAAAAAAAATAAGAAAATTGGAAGACACGGAGAAAACAGATGATACCAATGAAAAAGAACAAGTATATAATGGAGAACATTCGGATGGATATTTTTGTCCTGACATTCGAGATTTACTTGTACAAGAGCTTCCTATTGAATACAGTAGTACTTTAAAAGATGGAGATTCACTTGTACTAGAAGAATTTCTAAGTGATACAAACTGTATGCACAAATGTGTAAGACCAAAAAATTATGTGCATACAATTTTAACAGGATCATCAGTACCAGCTAGAACTTATAAATTTCGTTTAGACACGTTTCAAAGAAAATCCATTGAATGTTTAGAAAGAGGTGAAAGTGTTTTGGTCTCAGCTCACACTTCAGCAGGAAAAACAGTTATTGCAGAATATGCAATTGCATTAGGCCTTAGGGATAAACAAAGAGTAATTTATACAAGCCCAATAAAAGCGTTAAGTAATCAAAAGTATAGAGATCTACAAGAAGAATTCGAAGATGTGGGATTAATAACAGGAGATATATCAATTAATCCGGATGCTTCAATTATTGTTATGACGACCGAAATTTTAAGATCAATGTTATATAGAGGATCTGCTTTAACCAAAGAAGTTCGTTGGGTTATATTTGACGAAATCCATTATATGAGAGATAGAGAGAGAGGAGTTATATGGGAAGAAACTATCATTTTATTACCTTTAATGGTTCGATTCATATTTCTAAGTGCTACTATACCAAATGGTATTCAGTTTGCAGAATGGGTAAGTACAATTAAAAATCAGGCATGTCATATTATCTATACAGATTATAGACCAACACCTTTACAACATTATGCGTATCCATCAGGAAAAGAAAGTGTTATACTTATATGTGACGAACATGGTCAGTTCCTTAAAGAAAATTTCATGGAAGCAGCGAATGCAGTAAATGATGAAGTCGGAAACCAAATGGAAAAATCAGTTAATGCATTATTTGGTGGAAACAAAAGATCAAACAGAACTGCAAGTAAAAATATGATTAAAATGAAAAAAAAAGCCAGTGATATTGAAAAAATTGTAAAAATGTGTCATTGTAGGCATTATACACCTTTAATTGTTTTTGCATTTTCAAAAAAAGAATGTGAAATGAATGCAAATAGTATTGCGAAAATTGATTTGACGAATCAGTCCGAAAAAACTGTTATTCAAGAACTCTTTAAAAATGCTATTCAAATATTATCAGATGACGATCGAAATCTCCCACAAATCAAATACATTCTTCCCTTGTTAATGAGAGGAATAGGAATACATCATGGAGGACTCTTACCAATAGTGAAAGAAATAATTGAAATTATGTTTCAAGAGTCTTTATTGAAAGTGTTATTTAGTACAGAAACCTTTTCCATGGGTATTAACATGCCTGCAAAAACAGTTGTCTTTACAGCTTTAGAAAAATTTGACGGAGTGGAAAAAAGAGCAATCAATTCCGGAGAATATATTCAAATGGCCGGAAGAGCAGGGAGAAGGGGGTTAGATGATAGAGGTATTGTAATAATTCTTCTTGATAAATATATACACTGGAAAGATGCAGAACAACTATTTATTGGAGAGTCCAACCGATTAAATAGTCAGTTTCATTTAGGATATAATATGATTCTAAACCTGTTACGAATAGAAGGAATTACACCGGATTACATGATTGAAAGATCGTTTCTGCAGTATCAAGCCCAAAGAAATATGTATGAGCAAATTGCCATAAAAAACAAAATTGAACAAGAAATGAGGCGGGCTTATACCACACTCAGCAGTGTGTATGTAGACGATGAAGGGCGAGAAATACAAGTTCCATCGAATCATTCGGTACTATCGAATCATTCGGCACCTTCAGATTCTGCTACTTTAAAAGAAGTCAACCAAGCAGAAAAAAATACAAAACATTTGGTAGGAAAACAAGATATAGAACAACATACAAAAAGACAACAAAATAAAATGTTGCAGTTAGAAGAACTTAGAAGTTGCTCAAGTGTTTTTTCGTGTGTTTCTCAATATTATAATATTAAAAAAAAATTACTAGAATTGGGAAATAGGTATAGACAAATTTTGACGCAACAAAAAGTTATTATCCCTTTTTTATGTAAAGGACGCTTAGTTTTTATTGAAGAAAAAGGAATCGTTTGGGGATGGTGTGTTTTTATCGAAGGTAGAATTATACGTTCTTCGAAACGAAAAACAGCAGGACCAACAAGAAATGATAGAAAGAAAAAAGTTGCTAATCAACACGAAGAAGAAAATAATAATATAGATGATGAAGATGAAGATGGAGTGGTTGTTATAGATTGTTGGGTTCCATACATCCCTGATAAAAAAAGAAAGTTGGAACAAGAAGAAAATGGAACCGAAGAAGAAAACAGGGAAATAGAAGAGAAAGAAGAAGAAAAAGAAGAAGAAAAAGAAAAAGAAAAAGATGATAATGATGATGATGAAAATGATGGTGATGAAGTAAAAGGGAAAAAGGGGATATCTAATTGTAATAAAAGAAGGTATGTCACACATGGATATTATCAAAAAGAAAAAAAACAGAACAATAAAAATGGTAGTGTGTGCAATACAACAAACAGTTTTGCAGATTCGGATGAAATGAATAACGATATAACTACAATAAATGAGGAAGATAATATACTTGACTTCGAAGAAATGTATGAAAAATATGGTTGCAGTGAATTGGATGATATAAGTGTGATGGACGATTTCGAAGATGAAATAGATGGCGCCTTTCTGAATACAAAAAACTTCTTATCTGCTTTAGCATATCCATCAGGAAACGGAAGGCCTGTCTCACCATCGCAAAAACAACAGGAACATGTTCAATGGAAAAAAATGACGTTCTTTCTTAAAAGTGTATGTAGATTATCGGCTGCCATTTTAAGTGTACCTTCGGATACAGATGTTACGTGTAATTCAGGTGCTTCCGTAATCAAGGAGAGGTATAATGCGTTAATAAAATTTGTCAAAAAAGAAAAATATTTACCTGTAATTACTGCAAACAAATTAAAATTCGATAGTGGTGCAGCTATGACAATTGTGAAAAATATACGTCATTACGAACAATTGCTGTTAAATAACAAATTAAGAAAAAATAAAAAATTCTATAAATTTTATCTCATATATATAAAATATGTAGTTTTGCAATTTCAGAAAAACGAAGTAGATAATGCTATTTTAAAATTCAGAAATATAGTACTGAAAAAGGATCTGAAAAAAATGTTAAATTTGTTGGAAAATATGAAATATATTGAAGTAACATACAGGTTGAATTATGAGAAACAAGCGGACACACACAAGGAATTAGAACAGGAACAAGAAAAGGAATCAAATACAGGAATGGAAACAGGAACAGAAGAAGGAGCAGGATCGGGATCAGCAATCGAAATAGAAAAGCAGAAAATTGGACAGTCGGGCAAAAAAAAGGAAAAGGAAAAAGAAGAAGAAGAAGAGGAAGAGGAAGAGGGAAACACACACGAAATAGGGAAGTTAAGAGAAAAACAAGAAAACAAGATAACAACGGGAAAAGGAGTAGAAGAACCATTAACGGAACATAAAATAAATTCTTTGTATGAATATCAGGAAATGACAAAAAATATGCAAAATGAACGAAAAACAGATCAAGGTTATATTGTGACCATGAAAGGACAAATTGCTAGTGCCATTTCAAGTGTAGATGAACTAGTAATTGCAGAACTGTTTTTTTCAAATTTCTTTAGTCAATACGGATCAGAATATATAGCAGCCTTTTTATCATGTTTTGTTTTTGACGAAAATAAAACGACGGAAGTACCTATATTAGACAATGTACTGGTTCAAGGACACAAAAAAATTATAGAAACAGCAAAACGAATAGCACGGGAAATGGAACGGTGTGATATGGAAATTAATTTCACTGAATATCTAGCAAAGTTCAAACCCGAAATTATGACCACGGTACTTAATTGGATGAAAGGATTCTCATTCTCTCAACTACAGATAGATTCCCATATTTATGAAGGTTCTATCATTCGAACACTTAGGTATTCATTTAGAAAACATAAAAACAAAAAAAATAATAATAAATGAAATAAATCTGCATGTAAAATAACTATCCTAGCAAAAAAAAAAAAAAAAATGGTATATGTTTAATATATTTTACTTATACATTATTTGTTCCAATTTTCTTTTTTTAGACGACTCGATGAATTATTGAGGCAAATGATATGTGCCTTCAAAGGAATCAATAATGATGATATGTGCCAACGTTTATTAAAAGCGAGCAAAACTTTAAGACGTGGTATTCCATTTTCCCCATCTCTATATTTGTAACGATTGACATAACATAAGGATCAGAATAATCGATCATAGTCATATAAACACAAATTAGGGGATAGAAAAACACACACACTACTTTTTTTTAAAGGTTTTAAAGTACACTGTTCGACAATTAATAGAATAATGCAGTGATAAGATGATGGAATAATGGTATTATCATTCTTAATTTTTGACTATTATATTTATTATTTTAATTTTTATCTTTTTTTTTTCTCTAATCATTTTATAATATTCTTCTGTTTCCAAATCCTTAGTATGAAGATGTTTTTTTTCTTGTACCAGAAAATTTGCAACCTAAAATTTTTTAATATTTTCATATAAAATGAAACTTTTCATATAGTTGGTTTTTTCTTCATTACCACTCATACAGTAAATATAAATATATACCGAATTAAGAAGTTAAAAATAAAATAAAAAAATTTTAAAACACAAGCGAAATTTGAAAAAATACAGATTTTTGATTTAATTGGAATGTCAAAGTATGGTTTCAGATGAATTTATTCAATTCATTGATGATATACACATATTTATACTTATATATTTATGTGTATGTTTTAACAAGACTTACTATTTTATCAATTCCTATAAACATTACCAAACTATTGGTTCAAATTGAATTTATATTTTGTAATTGGTTTTTTTTTTTTTTTTTTTATTTTGTTAAACACTTTTTGTTTCTTTTTCTCTTTTTTAAAAAAACAAATGAATCTTAGTTGTTTACTCATCTTTTCACTAATATGATGTATGAACAAATTTTACTAAATAAAAGAAATTCAATTAGAATAAATAAAAAACGGAAGTTTATATAAATACATTAATGGGCAATGTATATAACTGAACGATCATTATATAGGATTGAACGTGTATGCAAATGTTCAGATACATTTTTTTCTTTCTATTTTCATGCTACCTGTAGAAAGCGTAGTTGACTATTTGACTTCCTGTATGTAGGGATGGAATTATTAATATAAACTTAAATAATGTACTGAACATGTATGTTGAAAATATACTAAGAGAAAATAAACAACAATTTTTTAACAATTTACATTGTTATTTATTAATTTATTTATCTCTTTATTTATTTACATTATTTAAAATGAAAAAAATGAGAAATCAAATAAAATCGTTGCAAATATGTTAACAACACTAAACTTTTTCTAACTTTGTTTTTTATGAAAAAGAATAAAAAAAGAAAACGATCATACTTCATTGTAGAAAACATCAAATGTTCACTCCTATATATATACATTTGTACATATACGTTTTGTTCATCTTTTATTTTTAAAATTTGGCTTGATTAAAATGTATAAAGGTTGAGTTTTTTTTTTTTTTTTTTTTAAATATATGAAGTGAAAATTTTTGTTTTTATTTTACGGAACTTAAAATTTTTTTTAATATATTAACAATAAATAGTTCTTTGATTTTTCTTTTTTCTATTTTTCTGTAAACGAATCAAGTATTTTACTTTTTTTTGTTTTTTATTGAATTAAACAAATGAGCACAAAACTTTATTTTTCATGACTTTTTTTTTTTTTTTTTTTCATGATATTTTGAAACCTCAAAGTTTATGAATTTTTTGATAAATTAACATCTCTTAATTTAAGTCTAATAATAGTTTTTCATTTTACTTCTAATTTTTTATTTCTTTTTCTTTTTTTTTTTTTTTTTTTTTTAATTTTTTATTTTATGTCACTTCTTTTTCGATCTATCATGTTCATATTTTAATTTAATTTTAAAAAGTGGGAATAGCTAGCTAATGTTAAATAATTTTGTAATCATATTTATTATATAGCTATTTGTTATGTGGTTATAAGGCTATATGATTATATGACTGTATAGATAAATGGGTATGTAACTATATGACAACTTTTAGATATAAAACCATATAAATTTAAGACTATATAGATTAAATATATGACTATATTATGTAGAGAATTTTAAAGTCAAAAAGAGGATAAGACATTTATTAATATCCATCTCAAAAAAGGGTTATCGAGCTAAAACGGACAAGTTGCTTTGAAAGGTCTACTATTTTGTATTCATAAGTTATACAAATAAAAAAAAAAAAATAAAAAAAAAAATGGCTGACGATATTCTTCAAGCATTACACAAAAAATTCACTTACGTTTTTATAAGTGCTGACATAAATGATCCTGTAAAAGAACATGAATTTGAAGGAACAGAAGATCATTTTCAAAGACGATTAAAATCATATTTTCGAAGAATCGTTTTAGGAGAACAGGGAAAGGCAGAGTACAGAGATATTTTAAAAGAAACAATAGATCAAAATAGTGTTAAAAATAAAACGGAAGTAGGAAATGAAGAAAAAGAAAATAAAGAAAAAAATGAAAATATAGAAAATAAAGAAAAAACAGAAAAAGAAGAAAATAAAGAAAAAACAGAAAAAGATGAAAAATTAGAAAAAGAAGAAAAAGAAAAAAAGGAAGTGGGAGAAAAAAAAAGTAATGAAAAAGTCAAATCAAACTCTTTATTAGAAAAAGACACACTTAACCTTTTAATAGAATCAACAAGTTCTTATCAGATTATTCCTTTGACTTTACCAACAAAAGAAACCAATTTTTTTGCAGTAAATTGTTATATTGATGATGTTGGAAAATTAAAAAATTTACCATACAATAGTAGAGCATCTAGAATTTGTAATACTGATATTTATGGAGATGCATTTATTTCGAAAACTTATGATAATGAAGATTTTAAAAGAGTTGATTTTAAAATAGAAGAATATGAACAATATTTAAAAAACCCACCCAAATTAGCAAATCGATTTTCTTTAGGAAAAAATGTAGAAGCATTAATGAAAGCAGCAAAAGCACAGACAAATGGAGGTGTAGGAGATATTCATTCTCAAAAACAAAATACTGTGGTCTGTTCAAATTGTTTTAAAGAAGGAAAACTAAAAAAATGTGGAAAATGTAAAAAAGTCTATTATTGTTCTGTTGACTGTCAAAGAAAAGATTATATTTTTCATCAAAGAATATGTTCTTAAAAAATAAAATAAAAAAGATAAAAAAATAAATAATTAATAATATTAATAATAATAATAATATTAATAATAATAATAATAATATTAATAATAATAATAATATTAATAATGATAAAAATAAATGAAACCTGTATATATAAGTATATAATAAATAATAAAAATTGTGCTTTGTTTTTGTTTTTGTTTTTGTTCTTTTTTTATTTTATTTATTTTTATGTTTGAAATACTTTTATATAAATAGAAGGAAGGGGTGGGTACTATACCGGTATTCTGTTTCATTTCTTCTTTCTATATTTAAATCCGTTTTTTTTTTTTTTTGTTTTTGTGTAATTGTTTCATATTAATTTTCATTTTTTTTTGATCAAATGAATGTTTCATACAAAAGTTTTCTACAAAATTTTTAAAAGAAAAATAAAAGTGTAGTTTTGTTAAAGACAATCAAATATAAAGATATCATTTTTCTTTTTTTGTATACATGGATTTTATATAGTATTTATTTTAACATCGTTTTAGTTTATTCCTTGTTGTTTTAGTTTCATCTTTTGGACTTTAATTATTTTTATTTTTATTTTGTTTTTGTTTTTATTTGTTTTATTTGTTTTGTTTGTTTTGTTTGTTTTTGTTTGTTTCTTT
>LSRZ01000560.1:0-12213 GCA_001625125.1 Haemoproteus tartakovskyi
GAAAAATCAAAAAGAAAAATAGTGGGGAAAAAAATAATCAAATATATTAATAAAAAACTTACAATATATATTAAACGACAGGTATGTATATTATATGTATAACGTTTTATAAAATCATAATAAAAAGAAATTGCGCCTAAATGTAGTTAATTTGATCAAATGATACTATCCACCTTTTCACTTTATTCAAAAAAAAATAATAATATATATATTTATATATATATATACAGAATTAAATTGTATGATATAAATAAAGTGTAAAAAAACTAAAAGAAATAAAATATAAGATCAGAAAAAGAAAATATGCAAACAAAAATGAAACCAATTCTGTATACATATATAAAACATATAAAAAAAAAAAAATAATAAATAATAATAAAAGAAATATTCCTTGTTATATAAAAATCTTAAGAGGTGTTTGAATAATATCCTTTTCAATTTTTAATCAATTGAATATAATCAATCCTATTACCAAAACTATTCTTTTACACATTTAAATATATATACATATATCTATATTATATAAATTATAAAATTATATAAAGAATTTTACAATATATTTAATGTGTTCATAAACAATTGAACTTCTGCAAGCCATATAATACCTAGAAACAACCAAAATTTCTATTTAAAAAAAAGAACATATTTAAAAATAGATCATTTTTAAGAATAGGACAGGGAAACAATTGTAGAAAATGAGAAAAGAAAAATAGAAAATTTAAACCAAAACGGAAATTGAAATTGAAATAAAATCACACCTTACTACATATGTAGATGGGTAAACTATTGAACTATCATAAAAAAACAAAAAAAAAGAAATCTTCACATAAAAATAAAAAAAAAATCATCAAAAAAGTACCCAAAATTATTATAATGAGAAAAATATGCATTCCTTATGCACCGTTTATTACCATCAGAAAATATTAAGAAGCAGAATAGCTGCAAATGAAAATAGCACAGTGTCGTAATAGGTTGTACATAAAAAAAACAATTTTTCTAATATTTTTGTCTTTTTTTTTTTTTTTATGTTAGATATATTTTATTATATATTTACAGAAATTACAAACAAACAAACACTCCCCCCCCCCCAAAAAAAAAAAAAAACTTTGAATTTTTAACTCTTAAGAATTTTTAATATATATTTGTACCAGATGTATGTTTGTAACTTCCATCCACAACTTCAATATTTTAAGCAAAGAAAAATGGGCCCGACAAAAGAGGGCAAAAAAAATGAAATAGCCACTTTACCTTCTTTTGAAAAGAAGAAAACATAAGGAAAATGAAAATGAAAAAAAAATGAAAAATTTTCAAAAAAAAAATTGCTATTTAAATATATGCTTTCATCTGCAGACGTAAAGTGTAACTCATCTAAATTGTTTTTAAAAAAATACGAATTTTTTATATATAAATAAAATATTATATTGAAAAAAATGAACTCGGATAAATGCTCTCCCGATATATAAATTTTTTTTAATGTCTATAACAGAATTTAAAAAAAAAAAAAAAAAAATTTTAAATAAACATTTCTCGTTTTTTTTTTTTAAAAACAAAAAATGGGATTACAACATTAAATAGAATAAACCAACTTGTAACGAGTTTAATATATTCTAGTTTATTCTGGTTCATGTTTTTTATTTCTGCTTTTTTCTATATGTAATAAAGCATTTATTTGAATTTTGCTATTTCATTTGTAAAAATAATTCCAAATATAAATGACTGTTTAAAATAAGAAAAAAGTTGAAAATCGAAAATGGTTAGACCGGAATATGCTTCTCCTCCAGACATAGTATGATATATTTTAAAAAGAAAAAAAAAAGAGAAAAAAGGGGAAAAAAATAAAAATAAAAAGATATAGCATATATTAGAATATATTAGAATATATAAAAGAATGTTAACTTTTATTTTTTTTTTTCTGTTTTTATAGTTTTATAATGAACTGGAGGCTAAAAAATATGTTAGAAATTCTCGTATTAGAGATATACAAAGTCAAATGACAGAAAGGGCTTTAGAATTGTTACTTCTGCCCGATGTAAGTATATAAATATATAGACATAATATTCATTCGAACAGATACATTTATTGACTTAATCTTTTTTTATTTGTTTATACGACTATTATAGACTTCTTTATGTGGAATATTCATTTTTTTTTATTTCATGCTCTTTTTTTTTTTTTAGGAACCGTGTTTATTACTAGATGTTGGTTGTGGGTCGGGAATTAGTGGTTTGACATTAAATGATGCTAACCATTTTTGGATTGGAATTGATATCAGCATTCACATGATAAGTTAGTTAAAATTTTTTTTATTTACATATTTTTTATTTGAATAATATTTCAATTTTACACTGTCTTAGATATTACGTTTATTTTTATTTATACATTTTTTTTTTGTTCTTGTTGTTGTTTTTTCTTTTTCAGAGGCAGGTTTAGAGAATGAAGCAGATAAAGGAGGAGACATGATATTAGCAGATATGGGAAGATTGTTGAGATTTCAGCAATGTATTTTTGATGGAGTGGTTAGTATATCAGCATTACAATGGTTATGTAATTGTGATAAAAAAAGTGAACATCCAAGAAGAAGAATTAATACTTTTTTTAGATGGTTATATATATGTTTAAAAAAAGGATCCAGAGCAGTATTCCAGTTTTATCCAGATTCACCTGAACAGATTCAAACATTAACTGACTGTGCATTAAGAAATGGTTTTGGTGGAGGTGTTGTTGTAGATTTCCCAAATTCAACAAAATCAAAAAAGTAACATCAAAAAGATAACATCAAAAAGATAACATCAAAAAGATAACATCAAAAAGATAACATCAAAAAGATAACATCAAAAAGATAACATCAAAAAGATAACATCAAAAAGATAACATCAAAAAGATAACATCAAAAAGATAACATCAAAAAGATAACATCAAAAAGATAACATCAAAAAGATAACATCAAAAAGATAACATCAAAAAGATAACATCAAAAAGATAACATCAAAAAGATAACATCAAAAAGATAACAACATAAAAAAAAGTAACAATGTCGAAAAAGAAACATCATTATTTTGTTGTATATTTATACATTGTCTTTTTTATATATATTTTTTTCAGTAATATAATTCAGTAATATAATTCAATAATATAATTCAATAATATAATTCAAAAGTATAATTCAGCAATAGAAATTAAAAATATAAATATATTCCTTTTTTTTTTAGATATTATTTATGTTTATGGGCAGGTTCACCAATTATTCGAAAATTGCCAGATAATGCCAACATGTTAGAAAATGAACAAGAGGACACTATTCGTAGAGACACAAAAAGGTAATAAACAGAAAGCGAATTGAAAATATATATTTTTTAATCTTTATTATATTTAATTTTTGTTTAGTGAATTTATTTTATTTTTATTTATGATTATTATTATTGTATATATAGATATATATATAATATTTTTTTTGGGGGGGTGAGATGGGAGTTAAAATAACACTTGCTTGTTTTTTTCTGCTTTGTATTTATATTACTATACATATTTCTGAACACATTAATGTATTATTGTAATTATGTTTGTAGATCTAGCAAAAAAACCAAAAAGGTGATTGAGAAGAGAAGAGATTACATTCTTAGAAAAAAAGAAAAGAGAAGAAGAAAAGTAAGTACCCAAAGAAAATTGATAAACATTTCTTTTAATTATTTTATATTATGTACATATACCATTTAGAATATTGTGTTATATATATGCAATATAAACACACTTCAAACATATTTTTATATTTGTTTTCTCATTACATTATTATTCCTTTTTTATTGTTCTTTCGTATTTGTTATAGGGCTTAGATGTACCAAAGGATACAAAATACACAGGAAAAAGGAGGAAACCCAAATTTTAGAAATTCCATTTTTATATATGATATATATATACTTATCATATCATATATATATATGGATATATATATTATTTCAATAAACATAAGGTACTTTTTTAATATATAACCTTTTGTTTTCATTTTCCTTTTTTTCCTTGTTGTTTTCTTTTTTGTTTTTATTTTTGTTCCCATTTCTATTTTCTTTAACCGTTATTTGTTTAAATGATTAGCTTAATATGTTTTCTGTTTTATTTTTTTTAGTTTTTAATTTTTTGAAATCTTTTATTAAATGGCTTATCAAATTTTAATGCTAAAAAAGTTAAAAGAGAAATTTTCTTTTCTAAATCATATATGCATTATATGCAACATATAGTGAACGATTATGTTTTTTTTAGTTCTTATATATCCAAATCAAATAATAAACCTAAGAAACCATATTGTAAAACACATAATAAACATATATTTATATATATTTATATATACATATATGTATAAATACATATCTATGTTGTTATACAAATCAATACACACTTATGTGATATATCAATTATACCTTAATAGTATAATGTAAATTTCTTCAGTTACAAAAACTATGTTAAGAAATATTCTGTTTTTATTTTCCAGTGAATATATATATACTTATATTTATGATTATTTTATTGTAGATACGTAATTTTTTCTGTAAGTTTCTGTGATTTAGGTTTTATAATTTTTTTCTTAATTATCACATCAAAAAAGAAAAAAAAAAATGAGAAACATCATATAGAAATGATATATAATTTAAAAAAGAAAATGTAAAAAAACACAAAAAAAATATATTTTTTCTTATGGTAAAATAATATTAGTTATTGATAATATGTAAATAATAATAATAATAATAATAAAACTTAATATATTTTTTTAATATTCATTTTCCATAAATCTTTATTTCAAAAAACAACTTCCCTTTTCCAATCTTGGTTAGATCTTACTGTTAACGAATATATATATCCCAATATTATTATACATATCAATGTTTCATATTTATATTATATATAGTTATCAATAAACTATTATTCTTTATGTATTTAAAATATGTGTAAAGCTACTTATCAAAAAAATTATTAAAAAAATTATTCCAAGAAAGCATTGAAAATTTTACGAATATCTTGACCTTCATATGTTTTAGATGTTTCTTCTAAAGCCTTTGTCAATGCTTCACATTTCAATTCCTTTTCTTCTGTTTTTACCGTATCTTCCTTTTTATCTTCTTTTACTTCTTCTTCTGTCTGTATACTAAGTGTCCTATCTATTAAATGATCGATAGATTTATGCAATGCTAGTGAAATTAATCGAAGACACGATCGTTCGACCACCTTACATCCTGTATAAGAAAGATAAAAGTTTATGGTTTCTTCGCTGAACTGTTAAAAAATAAAATAAAAAATAAGGAAAAAAATGTTTATACTGTTTTATACATATATATAATACATTTATATTTTGTGGAAAACCGTTTTTTTTTTTTTTTTATTACTGTTGGTTCATTCTTTAATAAAGTTTTAATTATACGTTCGTCATCCTGATTCACGCAGTCTTCATCCATTATAATAAAATTCAAGAAAAAAAAAAAATAATTTAATTTAAAAATTACTACAAATAACAAAAGATAAATACAAACATAAATACAAAGACAAAAAATTCTGCTACTATTTATTTTGTGTCAGTACAAATCAAAAACAAAGTGTAAAAATGACCAGGCAAGATCCAATTCTTTAGCAATAAATAATAAAATCAATACAATAAAAAGATAAGATGAACTAAAACAATTTCTTTGTACTTGAGTGACTGTATAAATTTTTTTTTTTTTTTTTAAAATGTTTTAAAATGTTCAAAAATATAACATATAATATTATATTTTATATATATATAAATATATTGTTTTTTGCTTTTAAAGTTTCATATTATTAAAAAGAACTTGTATAAAACAAAACGTGTTTAAAAAAAAAAACTTGCATATTTAAAATGAAAATAAATTATTCCGTTATTTTTTTTTCGAAAAAATATTTTTTGCATGTCATTTGAAGAACAACATATTCTATTTTTTTTTCATTTATTCATTTATGATTATGTTCATGTTTGTTCATTTTATTAATTTTACTTCTTCTGTTACTTAAAATACCATTAAACATATCCTTGATTTTTTAAAGCTAAACAATAAATAATAAACGAAATAAAATCTTGAATAAAAAAATAGCATGAGAACATTTTCTGAAATAAAATTTCAATACTAATGAATTAGTTATAATATCCATGTGATTTCTCATTTATTTATTTATTCAGTTATACATGTTATTATAATTATTTTTTATTATTTCATTTCAAAAAGAATTCACATCTACATTAACTAGGAATGTTAGTTGTTATGTTAGTTTCGCATTTTCACTATTTTAACATGAGTTATATATATAAGATGTGTCATTTTATGTAACTTTTTTAAAGCGGTGTAACGGTATATTCTTGTAATTCTTAATTTTTCTTTTTGAAGTATAACTATTTTTTTCTTCTTTTTGTTCTTATTTCGTTAATTTTTTGTCCTTTGTTTTTTGTTTTTATTTTTCACTTTTTCCTGTTTTATGTTCTCTCAAAAAATGTTAAATGTAACAATTACAATTATATTGATAAAAATTCCGATCATAAAAATTATACCAAATTTTCTTAGAATATGATCATTTTTATTTATTTATTTCTTCATGTCGATTTGTAAAAATTCCTATACTATTTTGGGGAAGTCATTAAGTATTGACAGTTGTGGTAGCACTAAAGGTAGTGGTGGTACAGAAAGTATTGGTAGGTTGTCCACAACCATCTATGGAGCTACTTATGAAAACAAGAAGTGTCACTTTTTTTGTTCTTTCATTTTTCAAAATAACCCTTAAAAATTAGGAACATTATCTATTCTTAATACAATATTTTTTTCTTTATTTTTTTTTTTTTTTTTTCATTTGGAATACACACGTGCACAGAAAAAATTAAAAAAAAAAAAAATAATTAACACACTTACGTAAATCATAATTTTTTAAATAACCACCAAATCGCTATACCAATTTTGCTATACAAATGGTTATACAGAATACAGTGGCAATTAAAATAAATAGAATTAATAAAGTTGTATCTAGTTATATGATCGTTTGGTTGTCCATTTTTTATATTTCATTTTTATTTTTTTTTTAGATTTTTTAAATTTGAATATTCTTCCTGTATTGCATTTATTTCTGTAGTTTTTTTTTTTAGGTGATCAAAGGAAATGTTTTATTTAGTTCCTTTTTTTAGATAATAATAATAATAATAACAGTAATAATAATAATAATAATAACAATAATAATAATAATATTACATCTTACTTAGTAATAAACAAAAAGAAGTTATATATACAGTAAAAACTGCAATGATATATTTTACAATTTTTTTTTTATTTAGTTTAAAACCTAACATTCACAGATATTATTAATCACATAAAAATACAATACAAATTATTTTTTATGTGTTTATTCATATATATTAATTTTTTTTTTTATGTATAAAGAATTGTTAAGTTATTAGAACAAAGAATAATTTTTGTTTACACTTTTTATTTTTCACTTTTCACTTTTCACTTTTCACACATTATAACAACCGTTTTGAATAAAGCATATATGTTTCATAAAAATGAGTTTTATAAAAATGAGTTTTATAAAAATGAGTTTCATAAAAAAAAGTTTCATAAAAACAAATTTCATAATAACAAGTTTGATATAAAAGTGTTCAACACAAAAAATGATGCAAAACTCTGTGACCTATTAAACAATTTTTTCTTTTTCTTTTTTTTTACATATACCTACACAAAAAACCTAAAAATAAAAACGAAAACGAAAACGAAAACGTTTGAACTAAAAATAAGTAACATTTAATTATCAATTTTTTTAATTTAAATATTAAAAAGACAAATGTAAAGAAAAATAAGAGCAACGAATTGTCTACAAATTCTACTTCTTTTTCATTATATTGTCAACAATATTTATCAACTGGACAAATGCATAAATAAAATAAACAGACTCTTTCTTCTTCTCATTCTTTCCTTTTCTTTTCTTCTCATTCTTTACTTTTCTTTTCTTCATATTCTTCACATTTCTTTTCTTTTCCTTTTTATTTTTAAAAATTATAAATAAAAAACTTTTAATAAAACCTACTATAATATAAACATGAATAATTACAATTCTTCGTTCGACAATTGTGAAAATCACATAGATCATTTGACAGAACCAAAAAGAAGTTTCATGAATCAACCAATTCACAGAAGCGAAGCGATTGTAGAAAAAAATGAAGCTCTTTACAACCAAGATATGGGTACATTGAAAAAAGCTTGGGAAGATGTAAGTAATTCGAATAATATCGATCCAGAAAATCATGGATATCACAATAATGAATATGGACACCAATATGAGGAATATAAACATGGCCTCAAAAATGTAACAACAAAGCCTTCATATAATTATTCGGAAATATACGATGAACAAATGAATAAGCCTCATATGGAAGAGGAAGCACATAGGTATGTCAAAAATGAAAAGGACCATATGATCGACCAAGAACATTCGAGTCGTGACATGATAAACTTTAATCAATTGGATGAATATCATAATACAGAAAATAATAACAAATGTGAATCAAATCACGCAATTAAACATGACAATAGTTATCATAAAGAATATAATGAACCTCCAACACATTTATATAATAAAAAAAAAAGTATTTTTAATCCAGATCATGCGGATTATCATTTGAATGCAACTAGAATTGTTCAGAACAATATATATGGTGATTATGAAAAGAATGAACAGAAAGAAAACAATAGAAATGATAATAATCGATATGATAACAATAGATATAATAACCATAGATATGATAACAATAAAAATGATAACAATAGAAATGATAACAATAGAAATGATAATAACAAAATTTATAACAACAAAGATTATAATAACATACACAATAATAATCCTTATCAATTCAACGAAGTATCAACAAAAACTTCTAAAGATCTAAATGAATTTAATAGACATGAAGAAGGGAACCATTCAAATGAACATGAATACCTGGGAGAAAGAAGAAACTGTTACTTAAAAAATGATAAAGATGAAATACAAAACAAGAATTATTCGATGGTAGAACCCAATAGATATCATGACTCAAATGATATACATAACAATGGACATTTTCGAGATGATATATCTATTTGTAGTTCTACTTTTAGCAAACCAAGAGAAGATGCTCATTTTTATAAAGAAAAAAACATGAGTCACACTAACATTTTTGATTTTGTAGATTCTAATAAATATGATGAAAATGGAAAAGACGGAATAAGTCGAAAAAAAAAATCTATGGATACTTTTGTTCCACGTTATAAAAATGTATCTGCTAGAGAAGCCCTTCTAAAAAATCTTTTGGGAAATGACAGTATTACAGTTTTAGCAGCGAATTCAATGATAGTTGATACAACTGTATCTCCTGATAAAATTTCAGATTCTTTACCAAATGTGTATCCTTTTAATGTTTCAGACAGGTTGAAACTTACAGAAATAGATGAAGAAAAAAAAAAACGTATACCCAAATTATTACCAACGAATTATAATTACGTAAACAATTATAATAAAAATAATGGACATGATGTTACTTTGTCACAAATAAGAAATAATATGAATTCCAGTCATATTTTTGACACACAAGAAAGTTATGAAGAAGAACAAAAGGATCTATTGGAAAAAGAAAAAAATACTCTACCAGTAGAAAAAAATTGGTATAATGACAAAGCATTAAAAGATCAAAAAGATACTATGGAAATACAAGATAAAAGAAAAAACAATCCTATGTACACAGAAATGTTTGGTAGAAAAACACCTGATACAAGTGTAACACAAAAAGAAAAACTTTTATCAATGACTATGCAAAATAATTGGATGTATCATGCTAGTGATGTAAAAAAATATGCAGAACCTTTTGATGAACAAAAAACAAATCAAGGATATGAAAATGTCGATCCTTATGAACATGAAAGATTTTATAGAAAATCTTATTTTGGAAAAGATGGATATGATAATACCAAAAGATTACAGGAGGCTTTAAAAAAAGGATCTACTTTTGCTTTACAGGCACATTTACAATCTTCTTTTCAAAGTCAAGATATCCATAAAAAAAACCCTCATGATATAAATAAAGTAGAAACTTTTTATTTAAAATTATATAATATAAAAGATTCTTTAACAGATGATGATATTAAAAGAATTGTCAGAGATAGTCAAGCACATCTAGTTTCTTATCAACCAGATTATGATTTGCTCAGTAACATAAGAAAACCAACAGCCAAATTATGTATACGACATAATAAAGGTAAAATGGGATTAGAGTGTCTTCAAAATATGTTATTAGAAGTCCAAATTAAAGCAATGGAACAATAAAAATATATTGATGTATCCGTTTTTAATTTTTAATTCACTTCTGTTTTAAATACATGGTTCCCAATTCACATAGTAGTACTGTTATATAAAATATCCTAATAATGTGATGAAATCGTATAACTATTATTTCATACCAATATCTAAACCTTTTTTTATTTTTCTGAAATTTTGAGATTATAAAATTTTAAGATTATAAAATTTTGAGATTATAAAATTTTGAGATTATAAAATTTTAAGATTATAAAATTTTGAGATTATGAAATTCTTTTTACAACATTTTTATATTTAGAAAAAAAATGCAAAAAAAAAGAAAAAAATAGTTGGACATAGAGCAAAAGAACAATAGATACAAAAATACATATAAAATTTTGATTATATCAATACTGAAAATAAACAGTTTTTAAGTGGATATATCTATAAGTTTTTTTTTTTTTTTTTACTTTAACTTTTGAAAAAGAACTTTTCTGTTAAGTTGTGTACTTTACTTATGTTCACGACAATTAGGATGTGTAAAACACTGCCTTTAAAATCGTATTGTTCTGTATACATATATTCATTCTATGTTTTGTGTTTTATGTTTTCTTTACGATTTTATTTACTTAATCGTTTGGAAAATATGTTAACTAGTTTTATTGTATAAACAAAAAAAAATAGAAATAACTCAAATGATTGAAATAACTCAAATGATTGAAATAACTCAAATGATTAAAATAACTAAAAAGGTGTTAAGAAACTATGTAGTAAAAAATAATATATATATATATATAGTACATAAATATATGTTATATGTATTTAAAAGAAAATTCCATATGTAAGACAACCTATTATTATCACTATCTAATAAAACAACTAGTCCATTTCTTTCTATTTTTGTTTTATATATGCATGTCATATCCATTTATATATAAGTTGACATGTGTATGTCAATGTATACCCAAATGATTATACACGCACACATTAGAATTTCTGTCACTTTATTAAATATAGATGTATATATATATATATTATTTTTTTTTTTAAATGGTAAAAGGTAAAAAGATACAATATGTTAGTATATTAAATATTATAATATATAAACTAATAAAGTAAACGTTCATAATAATAACAGCAATAACATTATAAAAAATGAAAAGTAAAATAAGAAAATAAAAATTAAGAACTTCGATAAATCTATAAACAAGTGAATAATATCTCCAGCCTCTAAATTTGAAAAACTGTTTGGTTGAACCGTTTCTTCAAATCGATTCAAAAAATCGTTTCATTAAATTTCTTTCATTGTTAATTTAAACGTCTATTCCTTGCCCTGAGAAAAAAAAATATAAAAAATAAAGAAGTGGCAATAAAAAAAAAAAAAAAAAAAACGTATAATAAAGTAGGTACAAATAAAATAAAATATTTTAATATTAAATTAACTATGTCGTTAAATTAAAGACATAAATAAATATATGAAATGATTAATTTATATATAAAGATAAAAAAAGGTATATTTGTAGACATACAAAAAATGTACACACATTTGTAAAAACACTATACGTATTAAATCATTCATTTTCAGAAATGAAAAAAATGAATTTCTTCAGTAATGAAAAAAAATAAAAAATAAACGAATAATCCTATTGACGAAATTATAATTATACGTATGAAATACTGAATGCACTTTTTATTTTATAAATAAACAAAATAAAAACAAAAAAAAAGGAAAAGTATAATATATTTAAAGTGGTAATTTTTCTTAAATTGTCCAAATGCCCAAATTTCTAATTTGGAAATACAAAAATAGAGATATGACAGTTTCGTTTTGAATTATGATATACATATATATATTACACAATCCCTTTATTTATATTTCATTGTTACATATTTCTTATTATTTTTTGATGT
>LSRZ01000561.1:0-12204 GCA_001625125.1 Haemoproteus tartakovskyi
CGTTTTCATTAAGAAAAGGCATTTTATTTTTTATCCCTTAATATAAAAATTTCAATAAATATATCATTTAAGATAATATACTAAAAAAAAAAAAAAAATATTTCTGCTACCTTTATTTTCTTATTTTGTCCATTTTTTCCTTTTTCTTTTCCACTTTCTTTCAATCATTTAATTTGTAATATGCAATCTGAATTTGTTCCTAACTCCCTAACTTAGTTTAATTTATCTTATCTACCCTTACTTTACTACTTTCCTTAAGGTTTCTTCTAAATTTCCTTTTTCGTTTTTCTACTTTTCTCCAATTGCGTTGAAACTTCCGAAACCATAAGAAAACATAAAACAGAAACAATCATGGTTGATTTTAACTATCAAACATTTTTTACAAACATAAAATTACAGTTAATTTAACTATATGTGTTTCCATTTCTTATATTTATGTTAAATGGAAACATGTAAAAAGAAATGGAGAAAGATAATTTTTTTTTTTCTTTCTTTAAAACTGTTGTAACCATTTTAAGAAATGAAATATGATCGGTTTATCAAAAAAAAAAAAAAAAAAAAAAACGAAAGACTGAAAAAAACAAAGTTTTAATATAAACATTTATACATGTATTGCGTATTTGCTATTTCCATCATTATGCTTTAATGCTGATGATGTTTCCATTTATATATGTATTTATATATGTGCAGTTTATATATATATATGTATATATACATATATGTGTATATATGTATTATGTTATGTATGAATATACAACAAATACGTTTTGGGCAAACGTGAAAGTCTAAAGATTAATTCATAAAATTTACTTGATGTAAAATTTCAGAAGTTTGATAAACGTAGGTACATGCTTTTCTGTTTTGTCATTTTTTCAAATTTCATCTTTTAACTTTGAAGTTTGAAATTTGAAATTTGAGTTTTTATATTGGAATTTTTCATTTATAGTATCATTATTTATTTATTTATTTTTTTGTTTTAAGTTCGGTTGGGATAAATCTATTCGTTTGATTCAAAATCACGAACAGACCGAATCCAGAATCCAGAATCAAAATTGATTTTAATTGTTTTAATTGTAATTTTAATCTGTTTTGTTAATTTGATTTAGTTTGACTTGACTGTGTCCTGTTATCTTTTTTTCTCTCTTTTTTTCTCTTATTTTTTTTTTTTTCTCTTGTGATAAAATCTTATATATACAAAAAAAGAGAAAATGGGAGATGGTGCTTATAGTTTTTCTTTAACGACATTTAGTCCAACTGGAAAATTGGTTCAAATTGAATATTCATTAAACAGGGTTTCAAATAGTTCACCAGCTTTAGGTAAGATCAGAAAAAGATAACTATTATGAACCCTTTTCCCTTCCCCCATCCAAAAAAAAAGAAAAAAAAATGAATACATAAGAAAAAATGTTGTATATATATTGGATGGAATGATATAAAACTGTTTTTCACATTTGGAATGTTCCACATTCAGTCATTTACTCATTCTTGAATTGGTTGAATATTAATAATTGAAGTTGCCTATTTTTTATATCTGATTTATCCCGTTTTTTTTTTTTATTATTTTATTTCTTTTTTTTTAGTTTTTTTTTTTTTTCTGATATAGGAATTCGAGCAAAGAATGGAGTAGTGATTGCAACGGAGAGAAAGAGAAGTACTCCTTTAATAGAAGGAGAAAGTATTGCTAAGATTCATAGAATTAGTGAACATATAGGTATGGTATATGCAGGAATGCCTGGGGATTTTCAAGTGATTTTAAAAAAAGCGAGAAAAGAAGCAGCTTTATATGCTTTACAATATGGAAATGAGATATCAGTAAAGGAAATAGTAAAACAAGTAGCTTATATTATTCAAGAATTTACACAAACAGGAGGAGTAAGACCATTTGGAATTTCTTTATTAATTTGTGGGTCTGATCATAATGGTAATCATTTATATCAAATTGATCCATCGGGTTGTTATTTTAATTGGAAAGCAACATGTATAGGAAAAGACTATCAAAACAATATGTCTTTTTTAGAAAAAAGATATAATATGGAAGTGGAAATTGAAGATGCTATTCATACAGCAATTTTAACTTTAAAAGAATCATATGAAGGAGTAATGGCAGAAAATAATATTGAAATTGGTATATCTTGTCCAAATAAACCATTTAAAATTTTAACACCAGCCGAAATAAAAGATTATTTAATTGAAGTAGAATAAATTAAAAAATATTTATTTTTTTTGTTTTTTGTTTTTGTTGGTGTGTTTTTTTTTTTTTTTTGGGGGGGGGGGAAATTAGTTTTGTTTGATTTTGTTTCTTTATTTGTTTATTTATTTTGTTTGTTTATTTGTTTTGTCTTTCGTTTTTTCCTTTTGTTTTTTCTTTTATAAGCAACATCAATTTGTTGTATCATTACACAAACTAGTGAAAAAAGATACCACAAAAAACGATTGGTATTAATTTTGTCACATTTTAAAAACAAAAACTAAAAGTTGTTACATTACATTGGGCTAATTCAAGCCCTATTAAATTAATTAACAATTTAATGTAATGTATTTTTTTTGTTTATATATATATATATATATGTGCATATATAAATATATGTACTTGTATATCTCATTAGTCAAGATATCTCGTTAGTCAAGATAAGATGCAGAAAAAAATATAATATTTTTTTCTCACATTTAATTTAAAGTATCATATTTCTTTATATTTCTATTTCATCACAAAAAACACTAAAACATTAAAACAAATGAGATAGATGAAGTAGTTTGAGATAGATGAGACAAATAAAGCATAAAATAAAATTGCTACGTTTGCACAATTCTACTTGATTATTTATTTTTTTTTTTTTTTTTCATTTATTTTTGTCTGTTGTTGCAATTTGTTCATTTTAACATTTCAAAAAAAAAAACAGTATCAAAAATCATGTAGAAAATATAACCTACTTATAGTTTTAGTTCTAACTCTATATATAGTTCTACTACTAGTTCTTACACATAACCATGATTCGTTCACATATTTATGTTTCATTTTACTAGCTCTTTTTTTTTTCCGCATAAAAATCACTTCTGTCATTCCCAACTGTATCAATAATCTTTTCTTTTGTGTAATTTTGTTATGGTAAGATAATTTGTTTTCATAAAAATAAAGATCCATTCATAAGCGTACGTGTTTTCAAGACCTATATAATATATGTAGAAAAAAAACCTTTTAGTTTTAAAGAAATAATTCTAGTGTTCTTTATTGTTCTCTCTTTTCTGTTAAAAGCAATTAAAATGAAAAGCTAAGAAACCTCAATTTTAATACAAGTACTAACTGAAACTTCACATAAAATTTTCAAACGGTTGCAAAATTATAGGATTAAAAAAGTGACAACTTTGAAATTTTTTATATAAACAAAACAAGGTTGCTGCTATCGAATATTTTTTTTCTTCTACCTTATTCCTGCTTAAGTTACCTTACACACTTCACCAATAAAAAAAAATATAAAATAAATAAAAAAAAAAAAAAAAGTAAAAACTTAAAAGCGGCAGAAAAAAATAAAACTGAACTTACTATAGTTGTCTTGACATTGTTTAGTCAGCGAGAAGGTATAATCAATAAAAAAAAAAAAAAATGCAAAATACCAAATATGTAACAATTCATCAAAAAGTCTATCATTGCATCAATAAACATATATTATAAAAAGTAAGTATACAAAAATGTTGCAGCCAGGAATGAGATGCAACGAATTACAATTATAGAAAATAGTTCTTCAAATTTTGTAATTTAAGCTAAGAAATTTTTTTTTTATTAATTTTTGCACAATAAAAATAAAATCTTTGTGACTAACAAGAAAAATACAAAGTCTTTAATTTTTCCATTTTTATTACATTAAAGAAAAGAGAAAAAGAAAAAAAAAGGAACACAAATAAATAAATATATTTATATATGTGTATATTTTCCCCGTTATGCACAAACATCAGGATATGGTCCATTGCTTGAATCAAATGAATAACAAATAAGTATCCATGTATGTGTCACAACTAAAAGAATTAAATGCTGGAGAAAAAAAATATATGTATATATAGATATATATAAATAAATAAGAAAAAAAAAGACGAAAGAAAGTTAACATATTTTTATATTTATTTTTATATTACAAAAGAAAGCGTATTAATAATTATACTGGATAAGTTTCAATTAATTTGAATTAATCTGATTTAGTTGTAATTTTTTTTTTTATTTCCTTTATAAGAATTTTTTATAAGTATATAGAAAAGCACAATGAGAAAAGTCGTAAGTTTTTTCAACAAAGGAAAAACTACAAGTCATTTTAATTTAGGTCAATTAAGTCAATTTCCAAGAGCCAATATTACTACAAAAAGATATATGAGTAATGTGAACAAAAAAGGATATACTCCTAACGTTCATAATGAGGCAAAAAATATGCCGAAGGCCATAAGAGTTCCTATAATGAAAATTTTATATGGTGTTATTGCTTTTATGGCAATTGTTCCAATTTGTCAGTCTCTTTATGAAACAAATAAATACTACCGAGAGGTAGGCATTACTACAACAGAAATAATATAAGAAAAAAAAATATTAAAAAAATAAAAAAAATTAATTTGCTATTTATTTATTAACAAAATATGTATTAATTCTGTTTCTTTTGTTTCCCTTTTTTTTTCTTTTCCTTTTGTAGAACGCCCATCTGTATGGAAATAGAAAACCATGAGTAGTTTACTTGGTCAAATAAGCATTTGATTGTCATGTGTTGTACCAATATGTAAAACATATGTTGTTCGGTGAATTAGTCTAAGTTATGAATTTTATAATAAAAATATTTTTTACCTACTATTATATATGTGTCGATTTTATATTTATCTAATTTAACTTTTTCAAACCTTTTATATATATATATATATTTATATGTATATATATATTTTTTAACTTTTATTAATTTCTTTATTTTTTTTTTTTGGTCATACTATATTAAACATTTTCTAAAATACTTCCATATTTTTTTTTTTTATACTTTATTAATAAAATGAAAGGAAGAGGAAAAATAAAATAAGAGAAGATACTGTCACTGTATAGTATAACAAAACGAGGTGACTATAATAAATGATCCTTTTATGATAAATGGAAAAAGATGTATACACAAAAAAGAAAAAGGAAAATTGAAGTTCTAAACAGTGTATTAATAAATTAATATAATGAATAATAGTATAAATTTTTATAAATGAAAACAGAAATAATAAGAAAGATAAATATAAAAATGAATATATATATGTATATATATATCCTTATTATTTATTATGTAGAAGGTGTAGCTCTAAAATTGAGTCCTACCTGAAAATACTTTCTTCCATCTGTTTGTTGATATAACAAAGGATAAGAAAAGAAGATTTCTAGTGCCACATTTTTTTGTACATATGTCATAGCCCCTAATCCTAATGAAATTTTTATATCATCTTTTATTTTTTGAAAAGATGGGTTTAGTGTGTTTGACAATCTAGCAATTTGTAAAAAACTGAAAAGTATAGGATTATAATTATAATATTTAAAAATATATTTCAATATGAATTGAATGTTTGTAAAATAATTTCCACCTAAATAATTATATCGAATTTTATATTTATTTTCTGTTTTATCTAATTCATAACCAATATCTGTAAGTCCTGTTTTATTGTATTCAAATCCTCTTAAAATTAAAGAAGGGGTTCCTATACTTCCTGTAAAATTAAAATTATTCAAATGTAGAAATCCATTTTTGTCTGTTCCTTTTGTGTCAAAATCAAATTTCATTCCATTGCTAATATTGATGTAAGAAAATAAATTGGAGAGAATTTTTTTTGTGTATAGAAAATTCCATTGGTTTTTAAAAAATCGTGCTTCACAAAATGGAAGAGATATTTCATTTTCTATTTCATAATAATAACCACTTGTTGGAAAAGGATAAACGTTTTCTGTTTTTTCTTCAATAGTGTTTTCTCTTTTTATTTCATTATTTATTTTTGTTTCATTTTTTGTTTTCGTTTCATTTTTTGTTTTTTCTTTTACTTTTGTTTCTGATTCCTTATCCAATTCTGAATAATCTAAAGTGTTTTTTTTGTAAGAATATTTTATTGTGTGTTTAATGTATTGATCCGTTAAACTGAGAATTGTATTTGAAGGAATAAAGTTCTTACTTATATGTTTATTTACAGTATTATAACTTAATTCATGTGTAAACGAATGATTGTTTTTTAACATTTGAATTTTGAATGCACAAATTCTTGAAACATAAGAAGAACATTTTAAGTAATTAAGACTTGTTAGATTACTTTCTATAAGAAATTTATAATTTTTGAGAAAAAAAAAATAAGGAATTATTAAACGAAAAGAGAAATCATTAGTATAAATACTATTTATATTTGCTTTCAAATTTAAGCCATTTATAGTTTTAAAAATATAAGGAACTGACATTTCCAAATCTGCTGTTACATCTCCTCTATTATTTATATTTGTTCCTAAAACACAATCATTTTTCTTTTCTTTAAGTATGTATTTTACTAAGACCCTGTTTTTATTAGGACTACTTAAATGGACTATAGGACTGTGTTCAAATATTTGTAAATTTTGGATTTCTTCATTACAATGTTGTATGTTATAAAAGAGACTGTTTACATTATTGCTTTTCTTTATTTTCTCGAATAAAAATGAAAGACTTTTTTCTCTTAATTTTGAAAGTCCATCAATCTGTAAATCTACAACATTTATTTGTTTCGACAGATCAAGATTTACGCTCATTTCTTTTGTCTTATTATTATTTCAGTAAGATATTCTTTTTTTAAACAGTATTATCTTCTTATATATATAATATTATTTTTTTTTTATTCAAACAGTGTTCTTTTTATATCTGTTCTTTTTATATCTGTTCTTTTTTTATTTGTTCTTTTTTTAACTGTTCTTTTTTATTTGTTCTTTTTTTAACTGTTCTTTTTTTATTTGTTCTTTTTTTAACTGTTCTTTTTTTATCCATACAACATATATATTTCCTTTTCTTTCTTTTTTGTTTAGGCAATATAATCTTTTTGTAAATATAACAAATATATTATTTTCTTTTTCCTATAATATTATCTTGTTATTCAAACAATATTATTTTTTTATCCATATAATACAATATTATTACCTACTTGTATTTTTTTTATTTCTTCTGTGACTTCTAAATATTTGTTTCTTTATTCCACTGTTTCGTCTTATGTTGTGTTTTAAAACAGTCAGTATATCTGAGCCTTCTTAATTTTTCCCAGACTCAACATTAATGTCAGTATCAATGCCTGTCAGCATCAGTGTCAGTATCAGCATCATCAACATTCATCAAAGTATTTTAATTGATACAAACAATATTTTATTTGTAACTGTTTTAATTCTCTCCCATATTTAAATCAGTTTTATCAGTTAAAGCAATTAAAACAATTAAAGATATTAAAGCAATTAAAGATATTAAAGTAATTAAAGATATTAAAGAAATTACAATGAAAGTGTGTCGTTGCACAGTTACATACACATAACATAATATATAAAAGCAAAGAAAAAAAAAAAAGGAAACTCGACCACATAAAAAATAAACATATAAACAAATAAAAAATTAAAAAAAATTAAAAAATAAGGAAATATCTTTTAATGAATGACAAATATAAATCATATTTATGTGCCACAAAAAATGTAATGTTGTTAAAAAATTAAGAAAAAAAAAAAAATTAAAAAGCTTTAGATTTAAAAAATAAAACAAATAATTTCGAATTACAGAAACAAAAGTTTATCTGATTTTTGTTTATGAAAGTAATGTTAAATATGTATACATAATACTTAGTTCTTTATGTGTTTCTATCCTTTATCCTCCTTTATTCTTTTCTTTAACATAAACCCCTCTTTTGACATATATACGACTTCTTCTATTCATTTATGTTGCCTCATCTAATGTGATGTTACAATTACTAAATCAATCGAATAAACAAAAACGTTTTGATTTGATAAAATTTTACATGTTTTTTCTTTTTTCTTTTTTTTTAAAACATGTAACAGTGTCTGATAAATAAAAATTTCATTATTTGAAATATCGGGTATTTGTTTTTGTTGGATTTGCTTTATTTCCCCTTCGTCGAAATAATGAAAGGGATGGATTTTTTTATTTCCATTTGATAATGGATATAGAGATGAGTATTTTTCAAAATTTATTAAAGGAGAACCAAATGTAAGAAAAAAATAAAACTGCCTTAACAAATATAAAGGATACTTTGTATGATACGTTGTATAATCTTTTGTATAATCCCTTGTATGTTCCTTTGTATAATCTTTTGTATAATTCTTTGTATAATCCTTTGTATATATATTGTTTTCATTTTCATGGGCATTTAAAAAATTCGAATTCTTTTTATTTATACTTGTATTTATAGAATTATTTATATTTATCAAATTATTTATATTTATAGAATTATTGGGAACTGAAAATTCCCAACCTAAATAAAACAACATAAATACAGAAGCTTGTATTTGTCTCAAACTAGCAGAATCTATTTTGTTTTGAATCATTTTTTTAAATTTTTCTTTTGTGTCTAATGTGTTCATTGTGTCTAATGTATTCATTTTTTCCAAAGGTGTCGTGATATTTGTCATATTTGTCATATTTGTCATATTTATTTTATTTGTTGTATAAACAGAATTATTATGATAATATTTATGATTCCATTTTAATTTTTTTATCAAATATTTGTATGAATACATTAATATCCGCATATTTAATTGAAAATATGTTTTTTTTTTTATATAAGTGTGTGTCATCAAATAACTAATACTATTTATTAAGACACAACAACTGTGAATATTAAATTCTCTTTTTTTGGAAATGAAACAATCGTTATATTCTTCATTGTCTACTTTTATTATATTTGAGACACAATCGTGTTTCTCTTTGTTTTTCTTTTTCCCTTCTTTGAATATTTGATATACTTTTTTTAAATAATTCCAAAGTAATGGGGTACCGTTTGGATTAGATAAGTGAACCATTCCTGTTTTTATTAAACCTCTTATAATATATATGCAATTAACAATGTCTGTATTTTCTAATCTTTCGTTTAATTTTTTCAGTTTATCAAATAACAAGTTTCTTGTTTCCCTTTTTGTTTCTTCCGTCTTTGTTTCCAATTTTGTTTTATAGTGTTCTACTATTTCCTCTGTATCAAATTCTGTCTTTATCCATTTTATTCTAAAAGAATCACAAACTGTTTTGTAAATGTATTTTTCTGGAACTATGTTAAACTTACTTACATAAAGAAAATATATTGCTAAACATTTTCCGTCCATTTTGTATATTTTCTTATTTATGTTTTTTACGCATTTTTCATATATTATTTCATCATGTATATTTAATTTTGCAAGAGAAGATAATACGATGCAAATGTGACCGATATTCAAATTTTCTAAAATATATTTATTCTTTATGCTTTTGTAATTGTAACGTTCTGTTTCTTTCATACTTGTAACATTTTCTTCTATATTCACTTCTGTGTTCACTTCTTCTTTTTCTTCGTATGAAATTTCCTTTTCCCTTTCCATTTGAGATTCACTTTGTACTCCACATAATTGACTGTTCCACTTTGATGAATGTACCAACATGTCTACATTTTCCTCTTTCTGTCGAAGTCTTTTAATCATTAAATCCATTATATATGTGAACTTAAAAGAAACTGATTTGTCCTCCGGAGAGTTCTCCCATCGTTTCATATCCTCCATCCTGTAAGTATGAGTTTGAATCTTGGTCTCATTTAGTCTCTCTCTTTTTTTTTCCTTTTCTTTTTCTTTCTTCATTTCTTTCTCTTTTTCTTTCTCTTTTTCTTTCTCTTTTTCTTTCTCTTTTTCTTTCTCCTTTTCCTTTTTTTTTCCGTTCTCATTTTGCTTCTGTGGCTCTTCCCTTTGTTCTAGTAAACAAAAACTGGAGATACTATTAAAGAGATTAATAAATTCCACAAATTTCAAGTCCTCATTTTTTAATAAAATTTCTGAATGTCTTTTAATAATTTGGAAAACGTGATGATTAATAAATCCTTGCCTTGCATAGGCACTAGTAATATTCAGAATATCTAATTTGTTAATATTCTTTACATTAAGTAAAATTAGATAAGTACATATTTTAAAAAATTCCTCATCAGCCAAATTTAGTTTACTTAAATTATTAAGAATATTAGTTATATGTTTTGTCAAAAAATTGAAAATAAATGGAGTTTCCATTTTTTTTTTTATTTCTGTTTTCGTTTCTGTTTCTATTTCCGTTTCCATTTCAGTTTCATTCGTTAAATTTTGTTTTTTTGTTTTCCAAGAAAGAGAAGGCAGTTTTTGTAATTTACATTCTTTATTTTTCCTTTTCAAGGCATAATATTCTCGTTTTATTCTTTTTATAATTTTTTGGAATATAAAATGAATTTTTTTTTGATCTAGAAAATTGTAAGACTTTGTAAAAATGGTGATTACATTTGCGGTACATTGATTGGACAAAGTGTTAAGAACTTTTGTATTGGCTATTTTGGTTAAACCTTCATTAAATAGTTTTCTATTTATAATACTGATATTTACAAAGCTATTTAAAATAATGATAAGAGATTTAATACTTATATTTTGAATATTTTCAATTGTATAATTTGATAATACAGTAAATAATATTTTATCTTTATAATTAAATGAAGAATATGAATGAGTTATACTACTTATAAATATGTCAGAACATTTTTTTTCTTTTTTTATTTTCAAAAGTATTATTAATTTCAATACATCTAGTAACTTTTTGTTTTTCATCAATGACTTATTATGTGCGTTTAAAATTAATGCTATGCTTTGTTCACTAATATAGCTGACTTTTGACAATTTATTTAACAGCTTGGTTTCTAAAATTTGTAAACTAGAGTCTTTTAAATAATTCGACTTTATGGTTGTAACTAACGATGTTTTATCACCATCTGTATTTGTAGAAGTCACCACATCTTCTTTCATTGTTTCAGGTGTTTGTAGTGGTTCATTCAGTGTTTCGTTTTCTCCTTTTGCTACTTCATTTTGCTCTCCTTCTTTTCTAGCTTGACTCATTGACAATTGGAGAAGTACACTAATGTCTCTTTCCGTTAGAGAATTGCTTACATTTTGGTAATTTTTTAGCACATTTGTAAGAAACAAATTGATATTATCATTTTTCTTTTCATTATTAAGACTTTTATCTTTAAAGTAACTAATTGCTTTAATTGCGTTTATAACATGTTTATTTAAATCAAATTCTTTTAAAAGTTTTTCTGAAGCAACTTTCAGTAAGTGGTTATTAACAACATTCACTTTAGCTAAGGCATTAAGAATTAAACATAACTCTTCAATATTAAAATAATCAATAATTCTGTTTTTTTGGTTATCTTTTAATACATATTCTGTTTTCTTTATATTATCTTCGTTTAATTTTAGTTCCAGATTTATATTTTCTTTTTCTCTCTTCCTCGTTTCTTCTTTGTTCAAATTTTCTCCATTAATTTCGCCTTCATTTAGTATTTTGTTTGGTATTTTGTCTGGTACTTGGTCTAGTATTTTGTTTGGTACTTGGTTTAATATTTTGTTGGGTTCTTCTTTTTTTAGTTCTTCATTTATATTCAATCGGCTCCAACAGTTCAATTCCGTTTGTCTGTTTTTTTTTGTTATAATATAACATACTCTGTCCCAAAATTGTTTATCTTGAAAATGGACTTTTGAGAATTTATTTAAACATAATGCTAATTCATATGGATTAAATAAATTGATTCCTTTTAAAAATTGTTTACTTAAATGGGTTATATCCTTTTGGGTTTTACATTTTTGAAGTCCTCTTATAAAATAATTAAACATTCTTTATGTCTGCGTTTCTTTCTCCTTTACTTTGAAGGGGTAAAGAAAAACGCAAACAAAAAAGGGGAGAACAAAAGGCATTCAGTAGAAAAAAGAAAAGTGTAAACAAGAAAATTTTTTCAACCTTAAATAATCTAGTTTTGGTATTGACAAATTAGTTGTTCCCCATTTCGTGTCACGTCGTCTATCATATATATATAATTTATTTATTTGTTCATTTTTTTTTTCTTTTTTTTCCCTATTCTCTTACTTTCTTTTATTCTGTGCTATTTTATTCTATTTTATTTTGTAGAAACGTCATTATATGGAAGTTGGGTGACCATTTTTCTTTTCTAGATGTA
>LSRZ01000562.1:0-12170 GCA_001625125.1 Haemoproteus tartakovskyi
TAAAAAAAAGAAACAGACATTTTAAATTAAATAAAAACTTAATAATTACATAAATTAACATTTTACTAATTTTTTTTCGTAACACATAACACTACTCCCTGTTTTTCATTATATTTGTTTTTTCAGCTTGCCAAAAAGAAAAAATGTTCACCATTTTTTAAAATTTATCAGATAAAAACGTAATTTTTTTGGACATTAGGGAGAAAGAAAAAGACAAAAAAAGACAGTAAGTACAAAACAATTTAATTAGCAAAACTTGCAAATCAGAAGATGCAAATGTTCAAACACGAAACATACATTCATATATATAAATGAATGTACTGTTATGGATTTTTTTTTTCTTTTTCCATTTTAAAGTTATTTTCCATTAAATTTTTTTTTATGAAATTTGCGTCTGCCTTCTTTTGATAAAACAATTATTGTTTCAGTTGAAAATTCCAAAAAAAAACTAAAAAAATAAGTAATTTAGTAAACAGTATCACAACACCAATAGATCAATTTTTTCCAGCTGTATAATTTTATACAAAATAAATATACCCTTATATATGTATATCCACATTTATGCTTTTATAAGCACTGTTAATTAATCAAAATTGAAAGTGAATTATTAAAAGCCGATTTCCCTTTCAGGAGATACATTATGATCAATATGAAAGAAGCAACTAGCGTGACGGCATTGAAGAATTTTAGCAGGCAGCAATTGAATATGCTCTCGAAACAAAAAAATGACAATGTCTTGCAAGAAGATAAGCGTTCCCCTCGATCCGAAAAACTTATCGAGTCCGTGTATCCCATTTTAAAGCATTATGGATACAAAAATGATGACATATGTGAGTTCGTCAGTTCCTATAAATTTGATATCGAAACCATTCAGCAAGAGTTATGTAATATTGTGGAATCGAAAGAAAGAAATAATGATGACTTGTGGAAGATTGTAAAAAGCAAAAAAAATAAAAAAACTAATGAAAAAGGCAATAAAAAGAGCCCCACGGCATCAAAAAGTTCCATACTTCATAGAACCTACACAACTGTGAATAAAAAAGGGGTAGAACATTTTACCCAGGCAGGAGGAGGAACAGATAGACAGCAACATATGGGCAATGATCAGGAAGGAAGTAAAATGGCATCTTTTAAACATATGCCCTTTAAGGGATCTTCATTTAAAGAAAATTCTTTTAAAGAAAATCTATTTAAAAATCAGTCTTTTAAAAATGTGACGAATAAAAATGCATTCTTAAGAGGAGAGGGGCATTATTCGAAAGATGCAGTAGTGGGAAAAGGTTCCTCTGTAGTTAACCATGTAAGCTCAACTCAAAGTATGAAACCCTTAGGTATCTCGACGACATCACCAACAACTGCCACCACAGGTGTTACAGTTAATGTAGCTAATTTGACGAAAACGAAAATTGATAACAATGTAAATACCACTTCTGCTGTTGCGGCGAACAGCTTGACAGGAACTCGTGATGTTTCGAATGAAGGCAACAAAGTGGAAAAAAAAAAGTTTCAGAACACAGAATCAGGAATCGTCGGAAAAAAAACAAGTGCAAACCAAGAATACGAATCTGTTGCGAAAGAAATTAGTATTGGTGATCTGAAAACACAAGCCGAAGATGTGAAAACTCAAAAGAGCAAGAATAAAAAGAAGAAAGAGAAAAAGAAAACTGAAAACAGTGGTGATGCGGTGGAAGACAAGGAAGAAGTACATGGTGCAGATGAAAAAAAAAACGGAACCTCGAAAAAGAAAAACAAAAAGACAGATGAAAAAAAGAAAAAAACAATGGGAGAAAACGATGTCCAAGATAAGGTTGATATGGGAACAGGCCGACATAAGACAAAAGAAAAACGCTCAGAAGAATCCACTGTTAATGAATTAGAAAAGGGACCTGCAAATAAGATAGAAAAAGCGAATACACATGCCGAAAACAAAGAAAGTGAAAATAGAAAGAGTGAAGAATTAGCAAAAATAAATTATCAGCGCAAAGGAGTTAATGGAATAGATGCAGTTACCTCATACATGGGAAATTTTAACAGGTATAACAATACCAGTGTATATAATAATAGTGCTTACGGGGATAAGTTTGGAAAAAACGTTCTTAATACTGCCAGCGGAAATAGCAGTAATAACAACGGTGCTAACAAATATGCGGTGTATAAAAACTTTAATGAAAATTCAGGTGTACGAAATGCAAATAAAAGATTTAATCCGGTGAATACACGAAATACTTTTTATAATACCACGAATAACGTATATACAAAAGGACATAAAAAGAGATATGTGAGTAAGAAGAACTTCCGAAGAAAAAGAACGTTCAGTAAAAATAGTATGGATGAAGAATATCATCCCTACACAGGAGAAAAATTAAATTATGACTTAGTGGGAAAGGAAATTGCAAAAAGTGAAAGCATTGCAGAAGAATCATCTGCAGAGGAAGAAGTCGATAACCCTTCTTCTTATGCAGCTATTGTGAACAGTGGCTTAAGAGGAGCAGAAGAAAAAGCTCGAATGAACCGAGTTAAAGCAATTGGTGATACTTCTAATGATCCACCACTAAAACTGGCGACAGAAGATGAGCAAAATGTGCAGACGAATGATAATCACAAAGACAAGCTTTCGGCAGATACGTTTAAGTCAAAGCAAGACGAAAAAATGCTATGGGTAAATATATTAAAGAACGACCACAATGTTAGTGCAAATGTACAAGAAAAAAAAGGAAAGAAGAAAAACTCACAAGTTTCTGTCAAAAAGAAGGAACAAGGGGAAGACGCAAAAGAGACACATAAAGAGGAAGAGATATCGGTTAAAAATAATACAATTGGAAGGCAAAAGGGAAATAAAACGACAAATATACAAGAACAAGAAGTAAGCAAAAACGCTACTAAGACGAACACACAAAAAAAAGATACGAAAAAAGAGACTGTTACAAATTTAGATACAGGAAAGATCTCGAAAGAAGGACACAAAATGAAAACGATGGTAAAAGAATCGAAAATACGAACGGAAAAAGAGGAAGAACGAAAACAAGAAAAAGCAATACAAAAAGAACAAGGTGAAAAGGTGAAAGTTGAAGAAAAACAGAAATTAAATGAGGAAGATGACGAAGAAGAAATAGACGAAGAAGAGAAACAAGAAGAAGAAGAAGAAGAAGACGAAGAAATAGAAGAACAAAATAATGATGATGAAATTGAAAAAGATGGTGGAGAGGAAGATGAAGATGATGAAATAGAAGAACAAGAGAAAGAAGAAGAGGAAGAAGAAGAAGAAGAAGAAAGAGAAGATGGAGATGAGGATGATGATGATGATGATGAAGAAGAAGATGAAGATGAGGATGAAGAAGAAGAAGAAGACAAAGAGGACCAGGAAGAATCAGAGACAGAAGAAACTGAAGAACAGATAGAAGAGGATTTTGAAGAGGAAGAAGACGAATACGAAATAGGAAAAAAACAAAATTCGCAGTTAAAGAAACTTCGAGAGAAAAACAGTGTCATGGTCGATAAAATAAAAAAGAAAAAACAAGGAATTAAGAAAAAACTAACAAAGAAAAAGGAAATTTCGAAAATTGTAATCAGTGATTTTGTAAAAGAAGAAGAGAAAAAAATGATAGAAGTAGAAAGTAAAAATAACATTTCTGTTTATATGCCTCATATTTCGATATTACCAAATTTCAACAAAAAAATATTTTTTGGAAATTTACATATAAGTGGAGAAAATCTGGAAAATATGAGTACGTATGATATTGATAAACAGACAAGAGATATTATAAAAACACAGAACAGGGGAAGAAATGTAGTTAACGAAAATGGTAGGTTAATTGATATCAAGGATGTGAACACCCATCATATGGAACCAGGTACTGATATCACGAAAAATCAGGAGTTTATTACAGAAAGTAGGAACGAAATGAAAAGTGATTATATAGATGCAACAGTTGGTAGTGTTAACAGAAATGAAACATTTGTAGGTAGAGATATCCACACAAATTATGAAAATAATAGAAACTACGAAAGCAGTATCAATGACGTGCAAAATATTAAAGAAATGAAACATAGAGAATATATCAATAGCCCAAATAATAATAACAATAATAATAATGCGAATACTAATAATAGCCATAAGCGCGAAGAACGAGAGTTGTATAACGAAAACAGAAATAAAAGCATATATGTACCAAACACTAGTACGAATAATAACAGTAATAGTAATAGTAGCGTCGGAGGGGGAAGAAGTACACAACAGATTCATGCTAAAGCGCAAAATATATCATACTCGAAGGTGTCTACTTCACCTGTAAACCACACACAACTTAATAGTCCAATGAGAAATAATCAACATAATCAATTTAGTTCTAATTACCAGACTAATCAAAATGTCAACACCAAACAGTATTTGAATAACGCTACCGCTTCGGTCTTAAATCAAACTACTGTAGGAAACAACGCCGGAATTTTAATAAATGGAAAAACGAAATATAGCAACAATAACAACGGAAGCAATGGTAACAGTTATAATAATAACAATAATAACAACAATAATAATAACAATAATAATATGAAAAATAAACATTATGATGCAGAAATGGAAGACACAAATTGTTCTCCGTTAACTCACATTTCACAAAAGCTGTTGCAGTTACATACACAGACTCCCACCAGCAACAATATAACTTCAGCAAATAGCAACACGAACAGCAATAACAATAACGTAGTGACTGCTGCTGTTAGTATGGCGAATAATACAGCAAAAACCAACATAAACAAGCATACAAGTACCAATGCAAATACTACTTCGAACTCCGATGTCAGCAATCTTAATGTATTTGGATTGAATGCTAGCAATGCAAATGGTAGTCACATGTACAATTTAGTCGCACCACCCGGGTTGGGAACACAACAGTATGGTTATTATCATAATATGTCTTACGGTTATAATAATATGGGATTTACGAGCTATGGAACACAACCGATGGTGTCACCGCAATTTACAACATTCCATAATCAGTTCAACAAGAGCAGTAACATACCGAATAACAATTATAATTATGTTAATTTTGATAGCTTCGACGAAAATAATCTGTATGCCCATAGCAACAGTAACAGTAATAACATGAATAGCATGAATAACAACAATACTACTAATAACGCTAGTGCGAATAATGCTAGTACTAATAATGTCAATAATGCCAATGCCAATAACAACAGTACTACTACTAATAACAATAATAATACCACTAGTAATACGAACATACATATGAATAATTTTGGAAATTATGTAAGCATGAATTTGAAGAAAAATCAATTAAATGCTGAAGATGATAACATGAGTAATTCGGGAGAGGTGTCGATCACAGGTGCATTGCAACCTTTGAATTTACGTCAGGAAAATGTAATCGCTGCTAACAAAAACATTATGAATCTAGGTGCTTGTATGGATAATGGAAATGCTTCTATGAATAATACAAATCACAACAATTCAAATAATGCTACGGCAAATGTTTCAGGAGTGGGAAACACAAATAACAGCAGTGCAACATCTCCCATTAATGCCAATCTCTTGAGTTCCATGACGAATTTAGCCAACAATGATGTAAATGCCAATGCTCAATTTTCTTATCTTGACATGAAAAAGAAACAGATAAATAAAAATGCAAATGGAATGCACGTACCAATGGAAATGCAGGGACCGACTAACGCAGGTACTAATTATGGCAATACCAGTAGCAGCAACAATAATGCTGTAGGAAATACGGCTACTAGTAATACAGCAGCAAATAAAAATAGCCTTAGTAGTACTGCTTATAACACTGCAAGCAATGTACACCACGCACAAAATAGGCATGAAACCAATCACAGTCTTACGAATAAAAAACATCAGCAGAATTTAACCACTAGTGCATTAAATCAATATGCTCAAAACCAAATACAACCGAATCACTCACAAAACAATAGTTCGTCGGCTGCTTCTTCTGTTAACGGGAAAATAGATACAAGTAATATAAATGGTCATACGCATAGTCCGCACCAAACGGCTTATGCTTTAAGTAAACATATGTATCCTGCTAGTAGTAGTAATAACCATAATGGTAATAATAGTATTAACGGTAATAACAAGAATAGTAGTACTACTGTTCGTAATAATACTTTTGCCCGTAATATAAATTCTGATAAATTTACAAATTCTACAGGCTATAACTTAACACAAGAAAAAGAAAGAACAGGCGCATACATGAACACGACGGTGAATACTACTAGTGCTAATACATCCGGAGGAATCAATTATCGAAACAGTTGGAATGGTATTAATGAAAAAAACATAAGTCATTATAATACCAACTTCAGTGGATATAGGACCGGAAAAAACTACAGTTACAATAACATGTAAGTGGGAGAAAAAAAAAAAAATGCTATATAGAAAGAATAAATACGATATTATAAGAAACGGTTGATATTTTTTATACAACCTTTTTGTCATTTCATAGGAGCGTTACATTGTATTGTTAGTTTGCTTCTCATGTGAACTTAATTACACGTTTATTTATTTTCCTTTTCCTTTTCCTTTTCCTTTTCCTTTTTTTTTATTTATGAAGGAGTTACAACAACAACAATGGATACAGTGCAGCAAGAGATAATAGCAGCAGTTACTTTAACTACAATTATAATGGATATTTGCAAGGACAAACTGCGCCACCAGGTTTACCCAATAGTTATTTTGGAAATCCACCATATCAGCAACAAAATAATTACAACAACCGAAATTTCAACTACACTACATATAGTAATAATGTTTCACCAGGAATATGGAGTAAGTACATTACAATAGAAAAAGAAGAGGAGGGTAAAGAACAGTCACATTACATAAATGTAAAGAAATAACAGACTGTTGTTTGGTAGATTCATTGATAAAAAATTTAACTTTGTTTAGATTTTCTGTTTTTGTATTTACATTTACAATTTCTGATGATTTATTGATAAAAAATTTAACTTTGTTTAGATTTGCTGTGTTTGTATTTACATTTAAAATTTCTAATGATTCTAATTTCATATTTTTGTTCTTGTTCCTTGTTTTCTTTTTTTTTTTTTAATTCAGATCCAGAAGAATAAAATGAAAGCATTTTGAAGCTAGAGCTGAAAGATGATTCTTTTATTTTGCTCGATTTCATATTATCATTTGTTTTTTTTTTTTTTTTATTCTTGTTTGTTTCTTCGTTATGTCAATTTTTTGTGTTTTCTCTACATTCACTTTGCTATTAACATTTTCTACATTTATATTATATTAATTGTCATTCCATTGGGAATTTTAATCTTATTTTTAACCGTTTTGATTTGTAATAGCTCATATGAGTTTATTTGACTTTTATTATGTGTGAATGGAATAGAATTGAGTGTTGTAAAAATGTTCTGGTTTAAACCTAAACTAATTTAATCGAAAATGACATAACTTTCTTTTGTTTTATTACATTCCTATTGTGTTTTTTTTACTACAAGCAAAAAACGAATCTTAAATGAAACGCTATATCATTATTATCAATGTAACTATGAAAATGTTTTATAACATCTGTTCTCAAAATGGAATTTCCTGTAACGTATTTTACTATAGTTTTCGGACACTTCAAAATTGCCACTACTACTGATACATTCATTGTTGTTGTTGTTGTTGTTCTGACGAATACTCATTTCCATACAATTAATTGACTGATTAGTTACATAGAAAAAATGTTGTATCATTCATTCTTTGAGAATACCAAGATGCACACATGCATATATTCTTGGTGGAACTGGAAATTTGGGGGTTCCCCTTTCTTCCATATTGTAGCAACTCTTTAAATCGAATTGGATGAGAACCAGCTACAGGAACACACACAGTGAAACAAAAAGCACAGTTTAAAACAAATGTGACACGAATTCTGATATAAAATATATCATATAAATAATACATTAATGTACCACAAAATATTATCATATAATAAAATGGTCAATGAGATAACCACACTGTAACAGAAAATGCATGAAACAATAAGGAAATGGGAAACATAAGGCAAAAAACAAAATAAACCAAACAAACAAAAAAACAAAATAAATTTTATGTAAACTTAATTACCTAGCCATGAACCATTTACACATTTATATACATATATATATACTTTTGCACTTTGTTTCATTTGTAAAAACTTCCTTGATTATAATTCAAAAAAAATAATTTTGTATTTTCTATTTGTTCTTTACTGCATTATACCATATGTAGCCAATTGAAGAATATGAAGAATCTAATGATCTTTTTTTACACCATCAATTAATAAAAGCCAATTAAAAAAAAAAAAAAAAAAAAAACAAATAACATAACTATTTTTTTTGGGGGGGGAGGGCTCATTTTTTTTTTTTTAATTTTATCGGTTTAATCCCTTTTCACTTTTAAAGAATAATCCACAGCAAAATTCTAAGCTAAAAAGCTAAAAATCAGAAACTAAAAATAGAAAAGAACTAAAAAAAAAAAAAAAAAAAAAAAAATAAGAAAAAGAAAAAGAAAAAGCAAAATGTTCATAAAATATACTTACTGAACATAAGATTTATTTAAAGAGCTGCGTTTTAAAAAACGAACAGAAAAATATAAAATTTATTAATTTATATACTACAACCTGAATGAAAGTAATTTTTTATTTTGAAAAAAATTAAAATGAAAACAAGGAAAAAAGTAAATCAACAAAAGAGAGGATATATATGAGCCAACAGACATTGCAAGCAGTATACCATTTTCAAAACACGAAATAAAATCAAATAAAACTATTGGGGTCCTTTGGCACTGTCTGTCATAAATAGATGCTTATGTAATTCATAAAAAAAAACATGTTTAACAAAATATATAATAGAATATTTAAAAAAGTACATATAGGAGGAAATGATGAAGAAAGGCTAAAGTTAAAGCCAAAGAAGTTGAAAAGTGAAAAAGGTAATATTACTTTTCTGTTATTATTATATATGATTCAAGGTATGTGTTTTAAATTACTGTTGAATAAAATATAAACAACAAAAAGTATTTATTTTCATTTACGTTCTCAAACGGCTTCGACATGTATGTTTCTAGCTGTAAACAAAATACATCTTTTTTTTTTTTTTTCTTTAAATTTTTTTTTCTCGTTGTTTCTACTATTTTTAATAAATAAAAGGGATACCATTAGGAATTTCATCAGTCGTTCCATTAATAATTCAAGATAAAGTTTCATATTCAAGGTTAAGTATATTTTCATTAGTATCTTTACCATTTAGGTTAGTAATGAAGGTGCACTGTTTTATATCATTGCATATGTATTTAACAATTGCTTTTGTTCTATATTTTTTTTTCTCTCGTACTTTTTACTTTTTTTTATATCAACACAATATATATCAATTTTTTAAAATTTTTCTTATTTCGAATTCTTTCTAATCAATGTAATCTTTTAGTTTAAGATTTTCCTTTCATAAATTTTTTTTACGCCTTATTTTTACGCTTTATTTTTATGCTTTATTTTTATGCCTTTTTTCCATGCATTTTCTTCATGCATTTCTTTCATGTATTTCTGTCATGTATTTCTTTCATGCAATTACCCTTACCATTGTGTATTGTTTTATAGTATGAAGTTACTATGGGCACCTATTGTCGATTCGAAATATTGTAAAGCGATTGGAAGACGAAAGACCTGGATTGTTCCCATACAGGTTAAGAACAAAAAGGAAATGTATATAGAAACAGAATGATGTAAAAAAAAAAAAAAAAAAAAAAGAAAAGAGAAAAAAGAAAGACAGAAAAAAAGAAACTCTCTTCAGCTTCTTTCTTTTCAATAACTTCATATTATCTATAACATTTTTTCATTTTTTCTTTTCCATAACTATTTTATTATACTATACTTTTCATCTATTTTTCGTATTCTCTTTTGTTCCCACAGGCGTTATGTGGATTTTTAATGATCTTATTCAGCAAACATGTGAATGTATGGTTGGAGAATGGAGAAAAAGATAAAAACTTGTATTTCTTAACACTTTTTTTTTTATTTCTTTTCTTCTTAATGGCCACTCAAGACATAGCAGTAGATGGATGGGCTATTACAATGTTGTCAAAACGAAATAGACAGTAGGAAACAAGAAAAGAAAGAAAAAAAAGAAAGGAAATACTATAACATTATATATATATATATATATATATGTTTGTGTATTATATTATAGTTGTATATGTAATTGATATAGAGACACACAAAAAGAAAAAAGAAAAAAAAAAAAGAAATAATAAATCTTCCTATAAGAAAATAAGAACAAATCAATATATATACATATATATATATATATATATATAATATTACAGAGGCATATACATAATGTTATTCTACTAAATATATTTATAACTATTTTTTTTTTTTTTTTTTTTTTTTATTAGTCATGCCTCAACTTGTAATATCTTAGGGCAAAATTTTGGTGAAAGTTTATCACAGTTAACTTTTATGACACTTCATAGTAAAAAAATATGTTTTTTTTTATTTAAGAAATATATACATGTTATGCATTTTATATTTTATAATTCAACTTATTATAAAAATATACACGAAAATATTGAATTCACATATTCATCGTTTCAACCATTTCTTGATATGAATTCTTATTTAAAATTATGGGGATCGTTTATTTTAATGTTAACATTATTAACTTTTTTAAAAAGTGAAAAAAACGAAAACACTATATATGAACAAACACAAATTGTTCCTAAACAAAATACTATTACTATTACTACTTCTACTTCTACTACTACTACTACTAATAATAATAATAATAAAAATAATAGTAATAAAAAAAAAAAATTCTAATCGTTATTATAAACATAAAAAAAAATATATACCATTAACTGATAGTTGGCTCGAAAAACAACCCGATAGTGATATACAAGAAGAAACAAAAACAGATATAGATACACAAAACACATATGAATATAATCAAAATGATATTGTTAGAAAACTACCATCTGAAAACATAATCTTTGAAGAAGATAGTAAATATTATTCTCATGAAGATAAAAAAGATGATAGAAAAATAAAAGCAGAAGAAAAAGAAATAAAAGATGAGGAAAAAGACGAAAAGGAAGAGGAAGAGGAAGAGGAGGATGAAGAAGAAGAAGAAGAAGAAGATTTAGAAGTTGTAAAAAATGCATATAAACAATTACATAAATTAATACAATTACCACCTATTAGATTGTTTGTTTTATTTACTGTATTAAGTAAATTCCCATTTGCTTCTGTTGAAGTTGGAACCAATTTTAAAATTTTAAAAAGAGGCATAACAAAAGAAGAATTTGCTATTTTTAATCCCTTTTTTATTCCTGTAGCAATTTTATCTCCAGCATTAATAGGAAGTATAATGAAAAAATTAAAACCTCTTGATGTTTATTATTTCGGATATAAAATAAGATTTTTTTCGAACTTTTTATTAGCAGCTTCACTTCCTATAACATATTATATGTATGCAAATAAATCGTATGTTCATAGCTCTCACTTTTTTTTATTTTATCTATATTTATTTTTCGCCCAAGCATTTAATAATGTATGTGTGGATCTCATGACTGTCTCAGCAGTAATACAATAATAAACAAAAAAAAAAAAAATAAAAGAAAACAAAAAACAAAAAACAAAGAAAAAAAGAGAAAAGGAAAATAAAAAAATGAATATAATTGATAATACTCATATATTAGTTTTTTTTTTTTTTTTTTTTGGTTAAAAGATGGGATTTCAAAACATCATATCAGATCCTAAAATAGGAGGCACATACATGACCTTTTTAAATACTGTTAATAATTTAAGCTCTTATGTAAGACATACAAAACATATATATGTTGTTTTATATTTTATACATTCTATTTTTGTTTTAGGCTTATATGTGTATAAACGCATGCTTTTTCTTTTTTTTTTTGTTGTTTTTAACTTCATATTGAATTATTTTTTTTTTTTTTTACTTCTTGAATTGTTTTTAATATTGTTTTCTTTAGGTGGCGAAAGTAACTTTTCTTTGGTTATTTGATTACACTGATAACGACTTATGCGTTAAAGGTAAAGATAAAAATATTCATAAAAATAAAAAGAAACATATATTTTTTTTTTGTCCCTCGTTTTGTTATATATATATATGTGTACATAGAAAGAGAGAGAGAGAGAGAGAGAGAG
>LSRZ01000565.1:0-12142 GCA_001625125.1 Haemoproteus tartakovskyi
GAAAAAGAAGAAGAAACAAAGACATAAAAATACGAAATGGAAAAAACACGAAATGGAAAAAGATAAAGAGAAATGAAATAAACCTAGATACAAAATTATAGATATAATGAGCGACGAACATATTGAATGTTCCAGTTAGAAAATAGTTACATCACTGAATAAACAAAAAAAAAAAAAAATGCACCGCCTCATAGTACATAAAAAGCATAAACAATACATATTTACAGAACATGTCATTACGAATCACAATAAACATGTTCATCCCATAAATCATACTTTTATTGAGTTTTTTTTTTTAAACTTTTTTTATATTTGTCATCTCTTTTCTATAAATAGTTGTCATATTTGTTTCTAGTTTATCATTCATTACTCATTAAATTTATGTGTGGATATATTATTTCAAAGTATAGCTGTTACATTCATTTTCGCTTTTCTACAAATTTATCTACCAAATTTTTGCGTGAACATCTAAAAATTTTAATATGTTAAATCGGCGCATACCCCACACGTGCTTCTCAGTTAAATATAGTCGAAAAAGAGAAAACACTACAACAAAATACACTTTTGAAAGTATCACAGATACACACAACCATTTAATCAGTATATGTTTGGGGTTTCGAAACCTTGTACGTTTTCTCCATTTGAAATCGCTTCGTTTCATGAAACTAAGATAAACAACGGTATCAAATATACTTGAAAAAAAAGAAAAGTTTCAAATCGAAGCATTTTGGTATGTTACTATCATAATCAATCTTTTTTCAAGTATAAAAAAAACCAAGTAGGAATTCTAGACAGAAAAGAAACAAACAGGTGTTGAATCAAAAAAGAAAATAGATCCTTTTGAAAAACAGAACATAGTGAACGAAAAATTGGTAAACAATGTCATCGCCTACACATATATATACCACTTCATGTGAATTCTTACACTTTTTAAAAAATGTATCTTGCCAAGTTTCGACAATTGTGTCTCGTTTCCATAGCTACCGGTCCTTTAATTTTCGTAGCTCTTAATTTATTTTTGGAAATCATAACAAAAGCATTATCATCAAATTTTATATAACTTCCATCTTTTCTTTTAGTTTCTTTCTTCCTTCGAACAATAATTCCTTTTGGAGTTTTTTCCGAAACATTACATTCACTAGTTTTATCTCGTATAGACACTCTTATTCGGTCTCCAATCTTTCCAGTACCCCATTTATTTTTTCCGATTCCTATTATACAAGCCTTCACAACCCCGCTGTTATCAGCGCATCTTACTATAGACTGTCGCCAAAGTCCGAACAAAGGTAACGACAGTTTCAGCATTATTCCACACCCAAAAGATAGCAGTAGTAGTTGTATAAAAAGGGAGGTACAGCGATTAAATGAGTAAGCAATGGTAAAAGAACATCACACATATGGGAAAGGTTGTGACATAATAATGTATGTGTGAAAGAACAATCCAACAATGGTAAGATATGGTACAAACAAAATCATCATTAATTTCACATTCCTAGTTTCATCAGAAAAAAAAGTTCATTAAATATATACTATTCCCTATACATTGCTTTTTTTCATTTTACAAAAAATACAGTGGAAAAATGCCTTCTTTATTGTATACAAATCGACAATTTTTTTCAAAAAACATAACAACCACTATCACTATATGCACAGTACAAATAGGAGCATGTCTAATTTTGTGTTGTAATATATTTTTTTTTTTCAATTACACATAATATTTTTCAATTACTTATGATTTTTTTATTTTATTTTATTTTTTTGATGGACTTATATAAATTAATACACAACTGGAGATATCTAAGTTTTATATAAAAATGAGACAACAAAGCATGTACAGGATAAAAAAAGAAATTCAAAACCGGTAGGATTCATTTTTTCAACTGTTTTGCCATGGTCGTAATTAATATGTCATATTCTATTTGAAAATGGCAATCAAGAAGAAACAAATAGAGCAGAAACAAAAAGATATGCCTATTATACCTGCATATGTTAAGATATGCATGGATTGGGTGTATGGATTACGTTTTTTGTTTTTTTATAAAAATATGTTTAAGTGAACAAATTAAAAATGGTATCATCTAATTTAAAAAATTTAAGAAGTAGACAATGCAATACCTCTTATATACCAAGTTCATCAAATCTTTTATTCAGGAACAAAAGCAGCACATCATGCCAACCACTCGTTTTTCAAAAAAGAGAAAACACATGTAAATTGCAAACACAAACTGTGCACCGTGTATAGATGTGTACATACGACGTAATCACATATAGTCACCACAGAAAAACACTTTGGGCGTTACAAAATGTCAAATGTTTTATCGTTTCACAAAAATTATGTACAACATCCAGATGTCCATCATACGATGACCTTCTTGTTAAAATCTTATTGTTTTTTTCTTATACTTACTCTTTTTAACAGAATTTTTTCTATATAAAAGAGTTATGACCTTCTTATTAAAATCTTTTTGTTTTTTTCTTATACTTACAGTTTTTAACAGAATTTTTTCTATATAAAAGAGTTATGACCTTCTTGTTAAAATCTTTTTGTTTTTATCTTATACTTACAGTTTTTAACAGAATTTTTTCTATATAAAAGAGTTATGACCTTCTTGTTAAAATCTTTTTGTTTTTATCTTATACTTACAGTTTTTAACAGAATTTTTTCTATATAAAAGTGTTATGACCTTCTTGTTAAAATCTTTTTGTTTTTATCTTATACTTACAGTTTTTAACAGAATTTTTTATATATAAAAGAGTCTCTGCTTTTTGATTTTGAAAATAGTTCGTTACGTCGTTTGATTGATCTGCCTTTGGGTTGTTTTCCTCTTTTTTTAAAGAAACAGTTATATCATTATCTCCATCTTGTTCCCACTCCTTTTCATTTATATCACAATCTTTCGTATTCATATATAATCGGCAAAAATCAGTAAACAAAGATTTATAGTTATCTTTATATTCTTCTTTTAAATGTAATAAAAAATTGGCAAATAATTGGTGTCTCACAATAATACATTCTCCACCATCTATAATATCTCCACTGAAACATTTTGGTAAAAATAACAATGGCTTGTTTATCACAACGCTTTGACTATTCTCTTCTTGTAAATCCTTACATTTTCTATAATCATTCTTATTGCCATCATTCCTACTGTCATCATGATTATTGTCATCATTCTTACTGTCATGATTCTTACTGTCATAATTCTTACTGTCACCGATTCCCTTATCTGTAATAGGTTTTTTCTCATTCTGTTCCGAAACATAAAAATCATATTTGTTTGAAAGTACTAATATTTCTTTGAGGAGTATATGACACAGCTCTTCATTTTTCTTTTTCAGTTGTCTAATTTCAGTTTTACTTAGTTCAGCCAGTTTCAGATTTGACAAATATGCATTTTTTTCTTCAAAAGGTAAACTACATATATACTGAAAAGTCTCATCGCTCAAATTACCCCAAGCGTGAATCTGTTTTCTCCATTTTTGCATTTCTTTGTTCCATTGTGATACGCTAAAGTTCTTATTCAGCCTTGGAGTTTCGGGATGCCAACTATCTTTCAGATTCTTTGTCCTTTCATTTTTAGGAACGGCACTAATGTATTTTTCATAAGCTATTAAGCGTTTTGTTAAATTCACGCTCTTTAATCGTTGGTTCTTCTGTAAAGCACTTATCTCTTTTTTCCCATTATTTCCACCTGAATTATTATTTTCTTGAACAAATGTAACATGTGTCATTTCACTAATCGTTGTCGACGCACTGAAATTATTTACACAAGCATTCCGTGGTCTTCATTTTTTATTTATGTTGGAGACATGTTACTTCGTGAATCTTCCATTCGAGGAATCAGTTGTTGAATTAAAAAAGACTGTATTCATTGTTTGTCTTTTTTAAGCGATGAATGAATTATAGTGCAAATGTAAAACTTTTTTTTTTTTTTGGAAAAATCACCTTTGAAATTCAAAAATTCATTGAGGGAACATTACCAAACGAAAACGATTTTCAATTTTTATGCTTTTTACTAACATTTTTCAATTTTACAGAAATGTCTGCAACACAAATAAAAAATAAGTCTTGTCCTGAAATGAAATGTTACAAAATGTGAAAAAATAAAATAAAACAAAACCAATAAAACCAATTCTTGTCTATTTTTTTTTATTTTTTTTTTTTTTTTTGGTTAAGCTGGCATAGAATATCATTATTTATGTCTGTCTAATTCATTTACGTTAATACATATGTTTTTGGTGTAGATTATTCTGAGAAACAGGATTCATAATTAAACGAAATCCAGATGAATTTGCATATGCTATGAAATATACAAATGCGAACCGCATGTGTACATATGTAATTGAAGTTATATTATATATTGGTTTCTTTTTTTTTTGTGGAAAGAACATTTTTTGAAGTTTCTATTATATGATTCTTATGTGTCTTTTCTTTTAAACAAAAAGTATTATAACATGAACGTATTTGTTTTTCATTTTGTACAGTACTGTACAAAAAGACAAGCTCTAGAGTTCTAACAATATGCAATATAGAGGTAATTACAGATGGGTGACATTATATGTGGAAACTGTCTATTTCAAAAAAAATAAAAAATTAAAGTTCGACTTGAAGGATTGGGCATTTTTCTGACAATATGTACATATGATCATTTATAATCAGTAAGCAGGTTTTCATAATAATAATAATAATAATAATCTTTTTTTTAACATGTTTGTGAGATAAAAAAAGTTACATTTAAAAGAACTTTTAATTAACAATTAATGATATGTAATTCGTTCAAACACGTTGTCGTTTGGTATTCTGAATAATATGTGATACAATAAATAGACTCCTTCATGTGTCTTAATAAAGCTTAAACTTACAACACTAACTCCTTTAAGTGCAGTTTACAAACTAACAAACCTTAAATTTTAGCAAATGAAATAAGAAAAAATCTGATAGGTATCAGAACAAAGCAACCTTATAAATAAATATGTATGAAGTTATAAAAACTTCGAAAAGTAATATATATATATCGAAAGAGATTTAAACATTTTCTAATATATGAAGGGGATAAAAAAATAATTCAAAACAAAATTCGTTTCCCATAAAAAAAAATATCTATATAGACATGTATAAAAGAAAATTACAAAACTGATTATACGACAATCGTTGCAGTGTGTGAAACTACTGATATTTATAGAAGTTACCATTTCCATCCTAACAACACAAGGAAGTTTCCGTAAACACATGCAAAACATAATTGTAAGAGAAATCGTAGTATATAACGAAAACACTTTGCATTTTCGCTATCATATGAAAAACAACAAATGGTTGAAACACAAAACAGAGTTGGTTATATAAGTTTTCATGGTGTACAGGATATTAGGCAGAAATGTAAAAGATTCTTTTCCGTTTTTTAAATGCGTGAAAGCACATTGCGCATACCAGTATACGAATTAAGTGTTCACAATTCTTTGCTAACAAACGTGTTCGTTTATAATCGAGAACATATTTTGATGCTTAATTCGATGCGTAATTTGGAGAAATCTGTACAAGTTGTAACTATTTTCTGTTATCTATATATTTTTTTTTAATAACTAAAAGTATAATTATGTTGTTTTTTTGAAAAAAAAACCAATTGAAGAGACGGAAACAACGGATCATAATAAGAAACAATAAAAAAAAGAGTTGTTGGAAAAGTTTCTAATTTTCCATAATGGTATTATACAATTCTGAACATTCCGTTGTTTCGTTTCCATTAGGTAAAATGGATCAAATTAAACGACTTGATCCTTTTGCTCCACTTGTTTTTCTTATTTCTTTTAAGTAGTTTCTTACATGTTAATTTCGCCTTTATCAAAATTCAAACGATTGGAAAATAAGAAAAAAACTAGGGTTAGCTTTTTCGCAACTGTAGGTTTATTCGCTGGCTCAACAAAAAAAAAAAGTCATGCACATGTATTTGTAATTTTTCGCTTTTTTTCTGAGGAAGTCTGAAAATTATAAAATTTTGTAGAAAAAAAAAAAAAAAAACCAGCTTATTTTACAAGAACACACATTTTTCCTCTTAAAAAAAAAAAAAAAAAAAAACCTTTCGGCTTTTACCTCAAAAAAATAGTAATTTTTTTTTTTTTTTATGAACTTCTAAATATATTTTTTTTCTTTTGTTATAAACTTTATTTTCATTTTACGATTTTGTCTCTACAACATCAGAAATTTTTAAGTTGCTATATTATTGTTTTCTTAACAAAAAGTTACATATATATATATATATAAACATATACAGAATATTATGCAATTTATATCAGTAAAAAGTCTTATATGAAATTTTCTACGTAATCTGACATCTGAATTTTTTTTTTCTTTTTCAATTAAACGAAGGAGTATTCTAATTTCTCTATTTACAGCAACCCTATATATATTAAATCCTTTTTGTTTCATCTTTTTCTTTTACTTTCCTATTCTTCTCTTTTTATAATTCAAAATGTCTTCTGACAGCAATTGTGTTAACAGCTCCAAAAAGGGGGATTCCTCCAATAACGATAAGGAACCCCGTCAAGCTTCCAGTCGCACAAGTAAAAGTTCGAATATTATGTTGGAAAGTAGTAGTAAGTCCGATACATCTCAAAGTTCTAATGCCCAAAAAAATATAGAGAATGATATTGACCAGTATACAGACAAACAAAAAATGATGGAAAAATTTTTAGTGTCTGCAAATAATGAGTACACGCCTGAAGAAATGAAAAAATTTTTTAAAGAAGGAATAATGGCTAATGGTTGTAGAATGATGAAAGTAGAAGATTGTGATTGGTATCATGATTATTATCAACTCACCAAAACATGCACACCTCCCGTTAAAGAATTAAATAACGCAACTGTTAATTATTACCATTATACTACGCCCTTCGAAACACAATTAGGAACTATCAATTTAGTGATGATGCACTGTCAAGTAAATTTTGATGATGGTACTTATACTCCTGCCGATCGAGTTTATAAATATAATGCAGAGACACCGGAAATGATTGAAAAGGCACGTGCCCGAGCAGAATATTTTAAAGTGAACGGGATGACAGTCTAAACAAAATTCTCCGACTTCCCTCTACATATTATAGTTGTGCCTATGGAAAAGTGGACTTAAGACATGAACTGACATCACTCAAAGTATGTTATCTTATTATAAACCTTTGGAAATGCAAGTATTTTAAAATAGAATAGGATGTGTAAGTATTTGTATAAACCATGTTGTTTTGCAAACAGAAATCAAGTATCCGGTTCCTGTAGTCTCTTCGTGTAGGAGTTGTTGATGAGTCATTTCTCATCGAATTTTGAACACCCTTATTTTTAAAAAAGGAAAGGAACAGCAAGAAAATGAAGAGATGAATATAAAGAAAGTTTGTCACAATTAGAAGGAGGGACTACGACTACGATTGTCAATTTATAAATTCTTATTATGTAAAACTATATATTATGTATTTTTTTTTCTTTCTTTTTCCTTTTAAAGCATGTTATTATAGATATGTGGTTACTGCTATAGCACGCCATATTCATATTATGCAATGATTACTTTATAGTTCTGTCTTTTCTGTTTTAATGATATTATATATTAGATTTTGCCATTCCTTTTGTATTTGTCTGATTTTCGAAATTCTTCGTCATCCCAATATAAAGGGAAAACGAAGAATTATATTTTGTAAATTTATACGATGCTTTAATTTATGTAGCATTTTTTTCTTTTTAAGTTCTCTTAATAAAAAGGTAGTTCCGATAATTCATTTTGTCGTTTCTGTCTGAATGAAACTTTTTTTATGATGTATAACTTTCTATATAATCAACTTTGCTTTCAACCAATAATAAACATAATACTATTATCGACTCGTTTCTGGTTAGCTTTGTATAATATAAAAAGGAACAGACAGCTACATTCACCATAGTCAAAATGGATCTTATATGAGACAGAGTTCTGTTTTTCATCTGATTCTCTTCTCAACATATGCAATTTTTGTACACGTTATAATGTGATAATCGCTTCAGTAATTGCATAAAAATATAAAACTACGCATTTACAATTGTTCTGGACCTGAAACCATTGAAACGATAGCATACTACTCAAAAATTATTAGTACATCGCATATGGAGTATATCGAGAGGCACTATTAAAAAATCACAAAGCACATTGTGATATATATACATGTTAATGTGTAAATGTATATACACGGTTTCTAGAATAACTCTACGCTGCTTATTTCACTTTTATTCTTTTTAATAAATGTTACAGACGCACATTTGGTGCATATAGTCGTTTGCGGTATTTCTATTTTTCTACTTGAATCAGCCTGATGTTATTCTAACTCACGTATATAAATAAACGACACATCTCTCTTTTGCTTAATTATATTACACACATTTGTTAGAACAAATAAATTGCATACTAAACTGACTTTAATTATTTCAATTTTTCATTATTAAAAAATATTACACAAGTGCATCAATTGATTATAAATACAATTTAAAAAAAAAATTCCTTTTCTGAATTATCCAAAATGAACTTTTCTTTTATTTTTCTCTTTATCACGAGCTTGTTGGCTTCTAGAATGTTATGTGAAAAGTCGGAGATCTTACCTATCGGGGATATTATATCAGCTGTTTCAGATGTGAAGAGTGCTCTATCTGATACCAATGAACCCTCTCCAGTGCCTCAGGGGGGGACAGTCCCAATGATCAACTTAAAAATTGTACCATCCAAAAAAATGCGTATCACAAAAAGTGATATGTCATTTCTATTGACTGAACTTAAACAAGAAATAGCAAGACAGGTACACTTCAATTAATGTATTTGATAAAAAAAATTATATATTTAAATTATGTTGCCTTTTATATATCTTATTCTCTTTTCATTTTCCCGTCCTTTTTTTCTTTTGGAAAACAGATCGCCGTGTTGACAGGTTCGTTACACGTGAAAAAAAAAATAGAACAAAAAATATGGAAAATTATGAAAGTTTTTTAAATATGCAAACCATAAACGCAATCAAGAACGAAACTCCCTGAAATAACAAAATATATACATATACATATATATAATACAGAATAAATAAAAATATATTACCATGACCTTTACGATAGAAGCAAAAAGAATTATCAGACATAATTACAGATAACGATCTATTAATCTGTTTTATATTTGGTTTTTTTTTTAGATGAATTGGAGGAGAAAGAAAGAATGAGACAAAGAGCCGCTTTTATAGTTTCTAATAATGCAAATGTAATTAATATTTCAGATATCGGTAATATATAAAATACTTACAAACACAGTTTTTTTCTTTTTTTCTTTTTTTCTTTTTTCAATTTTATAATATATTCTTTCATTTGACACTTCCAAATTTTTTCTTAATCCCATTTTTAAAAATAGAAGAACTGGAAAAAGATAATAAAGAAAAACAAGTAATGTTATAAATTGGAACATCTGAACAAATATGTTAAGCAGTCATAGATGAATTTTTCGTGAACCCTGTAGAAATATATATTCTATTCCTATTTGCATATACTTTTTTTTCATATACGCTTTTCATTCTGACACGAAGGTTTTTTTAATACGTTTTCCTAATAAACATATATGTTATGTACCAACAATATATGCAAAAACTATGCGCGAACAAGACTTTACTAATATACACGAATTCTCTTTTCTTTTCAGAATGATAGTGACGAAGAAGAAGCCGAAGCTGTTTCTGAATTTATCAATACTTTAAATGAGGTACGACTAATTTTACTAAGATTTCGATAAAACTACACAAATAACAAAAAAATGTGTTTTTTTATGAAATACGACAATTGTATACATAAAAATTTGATAACAATTTCCTACAGATTGCTGATGATGAAAATACAAAATTTACAGAAAATAGAACATACGACATCAAAATTAAAAATAAAGACACTTCCGGAGATCTGACAAATACAGAATCATCTATAAGTTTTAAACAAAAATCTTTTAGAAACGGTAAATGGAAATAAAACATAATGGAAAAATACAATAATATATATATATATATATATATATATATATATATATGTAGAAGACAGAAAAATGGAAAAAATGAAAACGTGAAAAACAAGAAAGTAAATATAAATATAAATGTATATACATATTGCTTTGACCTTCATAACTACATACATATATATATTTTTTTTTCTATTTCTTTTCAGGACCAGTTTTAGTATAATTCGGAAATGATATATATTAAGAACATGCATGCATCTATAAAGGAACAGATACATTTGATTGCACTGAAGAATAAAAATACAACTCTATTTGTTTTTCTTTTGATTTGGCATAAATTTCAAGGCATTTTCGCCTCATTGTAATCAGTGAACGTACGCACATTTATATTTACCTATATATCTATATGTGAATGATGAAAGCTATTTAAATTTTTGTTAATTCTTTTTTTTTGTGACAATTAACAAACTTATTACTGCGAAGTCAGTCCTTTTTTTTAATTTTTTTTTTTTAAATATACGATCAACATGAAATTTAGAATAATTAAAAAAAATATGAAATATGTTATATTAAAAAAATAAATAAAAAATTAATAAGAATAATTTTAAAAGTTGTCATATAGCACATAATATATATGGATATATTTCAAATATTCCATAACAATAACTCCAGTTGATCTGTCTATTATGTCATTAAAACCATTTTCGACTTTTTTTTTTTTGTTATACATATAATAAAAGAATTCAGTTAATCATCGGTCCACTTCATATGTTAATTAAAAAATTTGATTTCTTCAAAATTTGAAATCCTTTTTAACAACTTTTTTTAAAAACCCTTTTTAAAAACCCTTTTTGATAATTCATTCTAATAATACTTTTTTATTAGATCAGTTTACTAATATATGACAATTATGTTCTTTCTAAATTACAATGAAAATACTAGGTACTTTCTTTTTTTAATGATAAATACAATTATATGCATTTGCATCAAAGTGTAATTTACATGTTATAGAAACATATATGTATTGTTGTTTACACATTATTATTACTATTTTTTTTGTAATGAAGAGTATTACATATACATAGTAGAATAGTTTTATTGATGTAGAAAACAAAACGTGTTTAGAAGAAGTTTGTTTAAAATGTGTTTGTTAAAAAAGCGGGTATGATGATCATTTTAAAAGAAATCCCGTTGTTAGTTATTCATTCTCTGCATGTCAATATTCCTGCTGTATTTTTGTGTGACTTCCATTGGTTGTGTAATACGCTATAAACAAACAGAGAACAACTTTTAATAAACATATAATTTCCTTTATTTATTTATACAAATAGGTAGAACAATTTTTTTAATTAAATATAAGTTTTTAACTTACGTAAATTCGAATTATTTTTTTTTTTTTTTCCTAGCTATTTTGAAAATGTTTTATATTGGGATATACATTAAACAAAATTAAAAATTGCATTTTTTTTCTTTTATATATAGATATATAGATTTATAATATATATAATATGCGGGTTTATTATATATATATATATATATATACATATATATATATAATATGTCAAATGCAAATAATATGTGTTTAATTTATATATGTAGAGTAAATGTATCTTAAGGTGAATAATGTCCGGTCATGCACAGAATTATAGATACAGAAAAAAAAAAAAAAAAATTAAAAAAAAAAAAGAACGTTAAAGTGGAGCTTGTAATAAAACATATAAAGTTATTTTACAATCCGCTATTAGCACTCTACTATATATTTTTTTTATTCTTTTTAATAGATATGATTTCTTTTTACTTTTTTGTTATTTTTAGTGTGTATAAATATAGAAATATCATTTATATATGTAATTTTACTTTAATGTATACACAAAGTTGTTTACTGTATAAAGTACTAAGTATATGAATATATTTATATATGTACTTTTAATTGCATTTTATCCGTTGTGTACATTTTATAGATTATATCTTATAAAATTCTGACATAAAACAGGACTGGGTTTTTATATTAACTACACTTGTAAGGTTTTTTCTTTCTTTATGTATATATATATATATATATACAGTCATAATAATAATAAAAATAATATCTAAATAGGTAGTTTCTATTTATTTTTGTTTAATTTTTTCTCTCATTATTTAACATCTATTTTTTTTCA
>LSRZ01000567.1:0-12083 GCA_001625125.1 Haemoproteus tartakovskyi
TTTTTTTTTTTTAAAGTCTGTTAATTTTATGAGTAGACTTATGGAATCATTTAATGTTATGCACCTTCGAGGAATGACTTATAGGTTAGGTCAATTTTCTGTCGGTTTGATGCGCTACGTTTTGCACAACATGAAAGGATTGGTATCTTCTGGTTCTTTTTCTTTATATTTTTCTGTTTTAAAATGAAAATGAGAATGAAAACAAAAGAAGACACAAACAAAAATGTAGTATTAAGAAAATGGCAAAACATTTCTTTATGTCATATTATAGGCATTCTATTATCTTTGTCTCAGTAAGAGGTTTCTATCTTCATCTATCTGTTCATTTCGAAAGAGGATTAGATTGTTTCATGTTTTAAAAAAATGGTTCATATATTAATAAAAGTAGAAAAATAAAAAAAAAATAAAATGGAATAATGGAGTAGTATTTTTACAACTAAAAAACAGATGTAACCTAGACTAATATAGTAGTAATGTGTTTGTAGGTTTTAGGAAAAAATATAGAACAGAAAAAAGAAAGAAAACAAATAAAAAAAACAAAAAATAAAAAAGGATGTTTAATATAGATCACATTGAAGTACACACAACAGTATCCCCTAAATATAAATATAAACATATATATATTTCATATATATATATAATATATATGTACGTACATATCTACTATAATAAGTATATCCTTTGTAAATTTTAGAGATTTTATGATAGATTTTATGATATATTTTGTGATAGATTTTTTTAAAGAAATGCTAAATGAAAGATCATATCTAAAAAAATAAGATCCTAAAGATCTATGTGTATCTATTGAATAGCACAAATCTTATTAGAAGTGATAAGAATTTTTAATAAATTTGAGAATACATTTTTGAAATATTCTAATGAAAGTAATATCAGTAGAATTCACAATTTACGAAGCACACAATCTAAATGTAGAAGATCGAGAACTTTTAGATCCCCTAGTAGTAGTTCGTTGTTGCAACAAAGAATATATAACAAAAAAAAAGAAAAAAAAATACAATGCTGTAAATTGGGAAGAAAGTCATCGGTGGGATCGTATGGTTTTATCGGAATTAGAATGGAATGTTTCAAAAATTGAATTTGAAATACGAAATGCGAATACTTTTTGGCGTAACGAAATAATTGGTGTTGTTTCTTTTGAATTAAAATTAATTCGTAACAAAAAAAATCATGAATTGTATGGGATATTTCCGATATGTCATAAAAATGGAACAGATACAAGAGGGAAAATTCGTTTAAAAGTGAGTGTATGTGAAGAAAAGGATTATACAACGAACAATGATTTAAACAAAGATTTATATGATAGTATGTATAGTAGCAAAAAAGAGAAAGGTCGACATTTAGAAAATGATGAATTTTATTTAGATTTAACAAAAGTAGTGATTGATGATGATATGAAAAATGATAATAAAAGGATATTACTTGGAGAAAATGCACCGAAAAGTGAACCCCATCGATTTTATTATTTATATGTCAATATCCATAAGATTGAAGATATATATATTAACATAAATAATAAACCGTCGAGAGATTTATATATCACTTGTGAATTTAATGGTTGTTTTTTAAAATCGAGTCAAGGAAGAAACTGTACGAATTATACTTTTAACGAATGTTTTAAAATACCTATTTGTACTCCTATTTTAGAAGATTCTATAATTTTAAAAATATGGGATCAAAATTATTTAAGTAATGACGAATTATTGGCAGTTGGAGTGTTGTCTTTTATTCGTTTAAAAAATAGTTCCATAAATCCCATGTGGTTTAATTTTTATGGATTTCATAAAAATGAGATCAATTTAGAAGAAGAACAAAATAATACTACCAGTCGTATGAATAGGTCGAAAGCGCTTGATGATTTTAATGCGTTTATAGAAGGGAATTTTTATATGGGGAGAATATGTCTTAGTGCTTATGTAGAAAGGTTGAACACGTTTGATAAAACCCATGTAGCACTTGTACAAAGTTGTTTAACACGTCAAGAGCCTCAGTCTGTTCCAATGACACTTTTATGTGATGTATATTTGGTAACTGGTATTTGGGCAGAAAACATTTATGTACAATTGTGTTGTGGGCCTCACCAAAAACGAACAGGTATCGTAAGTGCTGGAGATAAGAAAAGCATGAAACAGAAAGACGGTGTAAAAAGAAAAAGTGTGCAACATGTTCTTAACAAGGATAATGTAGAACAGTCTCCTTTTTTCAAGTTTGACGATTTTGTTAACATGGGTAATTTTTTTAACAGTGTTGTAGAAAAACAAAAATTATTAGAAAACAAAGGACCAAATGAGTTTCATTTTAATTCAAAGAATGGAAAAATTGAAAATGTTAAAATGTGTCCACCTAGTGATGAATTGCAGCAGTGGGATGTCATCATTAATGTATACGAAAGAAGGAACCACTTGAACAATTATAATTATTTTGGAAATTTGTTACAAATCGGAAATCGTTATAATGGAAAATCATTGTATGAAGGTGTGGAAAATACGAAATTGTTAAAAAAACAGGCACAAAAAAATACCAGAAGGAATCGATTGCATCCAGATGTGGAATATGATGTAGGAAAAGACGACGATCGTAATGAATTGAAGGAAGAAACAGAAGATAGTGAGGTAGATCAAAGAATAGCTTATTTTCGGGTTCCTTTAAAAAATATTCTTTTACATGATGAAAATAAATCACGATGTCCTATTTGGATCCCTTTAAAAAACATTCGTAGAAATAGTCCAAGGTTAGATGGAATGTGTTATAACAGTATGTATAATATATTTCAGAATGGTTCTATTTTAGTGAATTTGGAAAAATCATATAATATGCATTTAGGGTTAAGCAGAAGAAAACAGTTAGTACCAATGGAATATGAATTAAGATGTTATATTTATGCTTGTCGAAATGTTGTTTCGAACTTTCCTACTTCTCCTAATACGTTTGTACATATATCTTGTAACGGCAAAATGAAAATAACTTCTTTGGTGCTTAATAGTTCGAACCCAGTTTTTCTACAATGTTTGAAATTAAATATAAGTATATTAACGGATTATTCCGTCGGGTTACCTACAATTCCTTTAATTGTAGTAACTTTGTACGAATTTTATAATAACACATTTTATTTTATAGGCCGATGTTATTGCAATTATGACAGTTACTTACATAAGAATCGGAAAAACTGTTGCAGTTTTGTAAATAAGGGTGCGAATTACAATGTAGTAGAACAGATTAAACCTCGATGGGTGAAAATGAAAGGAAAAAGATATGTAAAAGCTATGTATTCGAAAAATATATGGCAGCAATATGGATATGAACAGCGAGTAATGAATGAAGATTTTTATACAAAACAAAAAGAATTCACTAAGGAAGGAGGAAATACTTCCAAAGAAAATGGGATTCCAAACCAACAAAGAGAAAATTCTTTCAAATATAATAATATATTAAAAGGAGATCGAGTAGGAGATATATTACTTTATTTTGAATTAGTAAAAGCAGAAGATTCAACAAAAGTGCCAATATTTCCAATGATAACAGAAATTAAGAAATGTTCTTTAACATTTTGTTGTATGGCTTTAGAAAATTTAATTTTAATTAAGAAACCTGATTTTTTAAAAGATTTATATTCCAAAAGTATTGAAAAAATACATATAACTCATCCAATTATAGTGTTGTCCATCACTTCTTATTCTTCTTATGGGAAAAAACAAAATGAGTTATTTATAAAATATCAGAAATCGCTAAAAAACGATCAAAGAGTACAATTAAAAAAATGGAAAAATTCGTTCAATCAACAAAGTTTCGAAATGTTTTCTGTGGACAAGATGGAAATAGATATTCCTTTAGATCCAATTTTTGATCCTATTTTACATGTGAAAGTATATAACAAAAAAGTAAAACAGAAATATTTTATAGGAGAAACCTATATTCCGTTAGTTCCTTATTTACCATGGGTAGAAAACTTACAACAAGTCCTTACGTATTTACAAGCCTATGATGATTATTCAGAAACTCTGGATTTCCAAATCATAGATACAGTGATGAATCAATATCAAAATAAAAACGCTTCTTTGATTGTTTCTGCCATATCTTTTGCAGATGCCCAGAGCACGATCGCTTTAAAAAAAGAAATCGCTCGAAATGAAAAGAAACGTGTTGGAAATGAAGTCGATAACGTGAGGATATTAGGGAGTGTAAATAATGAATCAGGAGAGAATGATGAACAGTTAGAATTGTGGAATCAACTCCCTATTTTCAAAAATAAACAAGGTAAAGAACAATTAGGTGAAACACCACAGAATACAATAAAAAACAGAAATTACTTTTTTAACGGACCACAATGGCAAAATGGAATACCTACCACTAATATGATGATGACCCCATTTAACCCAATGACAATGACGCAATACTCTCCCGAGGTAGGACACTCCAAGTTTTTACAAACTGGGTATCCCATGTCAAATGGAATGTATGGAGGAATGCATGAAACCGACAATGCGTGGTCTACAGTTTATGGGAAAAACCAAATGGTTCCAATAACACCATTTCCTCAACGTACGGTACATTACATAAAAGATCAACAGAATGTGTATAAACTGTTTGACGATGGGATTCCAGAAATTGTAAAAATTACTTATAATATAAAAGACTATCCTTATTTAAAAGTATTAATAAACTCGTTTTTGTTAAATGTGTATATCCCGCCTCGATTTATTTTGTATGTAGAAGGGAATAAAATAAACACAAAGCGCCTTTTGAAAAATTTTAAAAGAAGTTCCGTTGAGGGATTGTTAGAAAACTATTTAGATGATATATTACTTCCTTCGATTCCTTTAAAAAAGAAATACAACACTTTTTTTATTGACGAAGAAAGTGTGGAAACACGAGTAGAAACGGCAGATGTTTCCTTTGGTTGTTTCGAAAAATTTCCATTTCTTGAATTAGAAGGAGGATATATAAAATGCTTTGCGAAATTAAAGTACGAAAAATATATGTCGGAAAATATTCCGTCGGGTTTAAAAGACGTAGACAATTCGAAAACCCTTCGATCCAAATTTCGAGGAGATAACAAAATTCCTCGATATTTAAAAGTACGCGTATATGTTTTGAGAGGGATTGGAATATGTGGTGTCAATAAAAACAAATCGGCAAATCCCTATTTGAAGTTTTCTTTAGGAGAAAAAACATCGAGTTTACGAAATTCGTTTAAAAAGTGTGACATGAATCCCGAATTTTGTAGTTTGTGGGAAAGCGAAGCCATATTTCCAGAAAACGAAATTTTGACCATAAGCGTATATAGCGCCGAAGAAAATTATAATAATGAAACGAGTGATATATATATTGGTTCTACTGAAATTCATTTAATTGATAGATGGTTAAGTAAAGAGTGGCGTTACATGATGAAGAAAAACAAAATCCCTATTGAATACCGTCCTATATATAATAGTTTGGAGAAAGAAATCGGCAATGACGATAATTTAAAGAAAGGAAGAAATATATATAAAAATATAATTCGAAATGTATATAATAATTTCAATATTTGGCAAAATATTGTTTCTTTCTTTTTTAATTTTGGTGATTTTATCAAAGGATCTGATTCTGATATCGATGACAACAGTCCGTGTAATAAACAGTTTTTGCTTCAAAATAATGAAAGAGAAAATTATGGTATTCTGGAATTGTGGGTAGAAATAATGAGTTATGAACAAGCAAAAAAAACACCTATTCATAAAATGCCATCTGCCAAAAAAACTGAAGTAGAAATTCGAATTATAATATGGAGATGTGCTATGCTTATAAATGAGATTAATGACTCCAAAGAAAAAAAGGCAATCGATTTAATTATAACATGTGACTTGGATTGTGCTAAATATGAAGGAAAATATCCAACAACTCAATCTACGGATGTACATTATAATTGTAAAACAGGAATTGCTATTTTTAATTGGAGAGTAGTGTATCCAAAAGTGAGTCATCCTATTAACACTTGTTTTTTACAAATATCTGCTTATAACAACAATAACATTGGGAAAAGTGATTTTTTAGGAGAAGTAAATTTAGAGCTATCCAGATATATTCATAAGGTTTCTCAAACGATGGATACTATAGAAGTAAATGCAGAATTGAAATTACGAAAAAAGAAGTATGATGATGAAAGTGAAACTGCTTGTAAAGGGAGTGTTCAATTAACTGCTCAATTTCTTCCTCAGCAGAAAGCAGATTCCAAACCTGTAGGATTAGGTAGAAATGAACCAAATAGAAATCCTTATTTAAAAGCACCAGATAGTGGAAGAGAATGGGAAGATTTTATTTCTTCAATTGGATTTAATGATATATATAAACCATTTCGAAGTCAGTTTAAACTATTTTTCATATCGTTACTAATTATGTGGCTGTTCATTCTTTCATTTGTTTATCCAGCACTGTTGATGTAAGTGCTAAAAAACACGTAACTATTATGACGAACAGAACCATGAACTATAAAATTAATTATTATAAAGATTTTGAAAAGTCCAGGTATCCATTTTTTTTTTTTGTTATATCTGCTAGTATTATATGGAATCTATAAAATTTATAAAATCTATAAAATTTATAAAATCTATAAAATCCATATGGCCTATGAAAGAAAACTAATTAAAGCTCGAAGTAAATTAATATTTCTTTTTCGTATTTTCCCTTTTCCCTTTTCCCTTTTCCCTTTTCCTTTTACATCCAACAACCAAATGGATAATAAAACTATGATAGGCTAAAGATTTAACAAAAGATTTAGGAATCGTTAAAAATAAATTGTTAAAAAGAATCGCATCATTACTTAAAATTTTATATTTATAAATGTGAAGGCTAAATTACAAACACTATACCACTTCGAAAATACATTTATAAAATAAGAAGCACGACAAAAAGAAAAAAACATACAAAAACATAAAAATAATAAGAATAATAATTAATAATAAAAAAATATATATAATAATAATAATATTAAATAATAATAATAATAATAATAATAATAATAATGAAAATAATGATGATAATAATAATAATGATGATAATAATAATAATAAAAATAATAATAATAAACGTAAACGGAAAAAAAAAAAAAAGAGAAAAACGACACATTAGGTAATGAAACTGATAAGCAATACTTAATTGGAACAATAAAAGAAACAACTGCACTGACACAAGTGTAATCATTTGTAACAATGGCATAAAAACACACAGTATATTTTGATGTGTGTTTTCTTATTTTTATTTTGTGCCTGCTTGTCTCTAGGTATGGTTTACAATAATTCAGGAAAATTTTTTATATTAATATAATCCTGAACCATCTGATTATTTTTCATATACGACAATCGGACTTTCATAAGAAGTGGCCTTTTCTTAAACATTGTATTTATTATTTTTATGTTTTGAGTAATTTTACTTTTTTCAAATGGGGGCAATTCATTTGAAGAGGCCAAAAACATTTCTAATTTTATGTAATTCGGAACAGCCACCTAAAAGAAAACAAAAAAAAATATAATAAGATATATATATATTATATATAATAAGATATATATATATTATATATAATAAGATATTTATATATTATGTATTATATATATTATGTATCATATATATATGTACTTTGTGAGTATCTTTGTATGTCCCTATATACATATGTATGAATAAGTTTCAAAAAAAAGAAAAAAAAAAAAAAAGGAGTTGTATAATACCTCAAACATAAAAGAAGTCACTGGTGTATTGGACTTGTTCGAATAGATTGCTTTAATAAGTGTAGTTTCTGAATCTACGTTTTCCTTTTCAAGATGGAAAACAATTTCGATGCCATCCGTATCATATACTTTTAAGGGTGGGATATGTACGCGTGTGTCTACATTATTTTCTATAGAGGTATCCAAGAGATCGAACTAAAAAGTGGAAAACATAAAAAAAAACAAATTGAGAAGACATATATCAAAAAGGGAAAAAAAAAAAATAACAACAAAACAAAGTAAAATAAAAAAACAAAATAAAATAAAATAAAAAAACAAAGTAAAATAACAAAACAAAATAAAATAACAGAACAAAATAAAATAAAATAATAAAACAAAATAAAATAACAAAATAAAATAACAAAACAAAATAAAATAATAGAACAAAATAAAAAATAATACAATCTACCACAAGAAAACAAGAAAAAACATTTAAATAAAATGAAAAGACTTTTCCCCTCATTCTTTCTCATCTATCGTGTATCTTTGTTTTTGTTTTTACCGCTGCAATAGAATTATCCTGAGGAATAGGCATGTCATCATCTATCAATAAATTTAAAGAATTGTCAACTGCACCAACAGAGAAAAAATAAAAAAAGAAAAGAAAAAAAAATATAAAGTATATAACTCCCGTATATTTTACAGTATGTTGTCTAATAAAATTTTATATAAACATATCTAATCAAATTTTTCACAAAAAGAAAAGAATTTGCCATTAGGAAAAAGTTTTTACTTTTGTCGAGGGGTGCTGTGTTTTTCGATTGATCGACAGAAAGGGCTCCGAACAGATCTGCCAAAATATCTTCATTTTTTTTGTTTATAACTGTTGTCATTTCCCCAGTTGTCTTCATAACTAGAGTATCGTTATTTTTCTCTACCTCTCTTTTCATATCTTCATCATCATTGAATATTAACTGTTCTTTTTTCTTGATAGGCCCGGTTATATCTAAATTATCACAGATATTTAAAGATATATCACCCAAAGGTAAATCATTTCCAATAGGACTGTGTGTAAAGGGCTTTTTTTCTTGAGACTCGCTTTTTGTAGGATGTATTTGATCTCCAAGAATATCGTTCAAATCAAGTAGATCGACAAAGACATTATTGTTATTGACATTGGGCGTTATAATATTTTGATTTATATTTTTTTGAATTGCATCTGTTGTATGGATAGATGGTGCGGGTCCATCACTTGGAGGTATTATATGTTCATCTTCTTCTCGAATTATTTTTTTACTTTTTGGAATTCTGTTGAGGATTTGCTCCCTAATATCATCCCATTGTGGTTTCATAAATTCGTGAAATTCACATGCCCTTTGTTGAATTTCAATACTTTTGTTTTTTTTATATTTTTGTAACATTTTTTCAATTTTTTTTTTCTGTGATGGAATTCGAACTGTTAATTTGTTTAAACACATGATGACATATTGTAATACTATATTGTTATCATCTATATTTAGATTTTCATTTATGTTACATGAAACATAAGGGACATTTGTTTCTTCTAAACTGTTTATCGATTTATTATAAATAAAATTTAACATAGGATCTTTAGTATTAAAGGTTTGTAATTCTCGAAATTGTTCTGATTCATATTTCACTGCAATAGTTTCTAAAAGATCAAAAATATCATCACAGGTAACACATATGACTTCTTTATCAGGTCCTATATTTTTTTCTTTAATTAGTAAATCTCCATATTCTCCTATACACCATGTACCTACTTGAATAAGAGCATGTTGTTCTAAATTTTCTTTCATTGAAAAAAATAACTTGAATACAGAATATGCGTGATATTCAGGACACTGCATAAGATAATAAATAAAATCATCTTTAATGTGATCCTGTATAAAATTTCCTGCTAAACAAAATAATTTAATATAAGTATCTAATAGATATTGCCTATTAGGTGCATATTTGTTAACTGCAGCACATATATTGGACGCAATATCACTTTTAATTTCCATATCTGCTACTAATAAATAATTCAACAATTCTTTAACCATTGTTTTTAAAGAATCTTTTGTTATTAAAGCAAAAGAAACGTCGAGCGCTTTTTTTCGAATACTTATGTCTTGATCTTTTAAACATTCAATTATGGTATTTCTATATATATGTAATGTTTTGGGATCTTTCTTTAATAATTTTTGTAATGTACACAAACCTACATATTTAATATTGTTATCTGTGTTTTGTAAAAACTTTCCTAATATATTTACAGCTAACACAAGTAATCCTGGTTCTGTTGATATATAAGTAATAGTTCGAACACATTCATATAATATTGCATTTCCGACATTTTTTTGAGAATCTGTATTGGTAATCACTTGAGCCAATACTGAGTTCACTTCTTCAACGTCATATAAATATCTTTCACTTCCTGCAGTAGATTGGTTTGTGCTTACATTTGCTTTTAACGAATGTAGATCATTATTTCCATTAAAATGTAAATCAGAATGTAATTCATTTTTATTGAAAGTATTTATTTCTTCATAATTATTTTGATATTGTAAAGTTGTAACAGAAGAAGCTCCATTACCATTATCATTATCACCATCAGTACCAGCACCAATACCAGCACCAATACCAGCACCAATACCAATATTTGTTTTTCCTTTGTTTATACTTTCTCCTCCTCTTGTTCCTGTATTGTAATTTGCTTGTGTATAATCATCATTTAAGATTCTTAACAACTTTAAAATTTTGACTTGTAAAAATGGATCTGTAATTCCACTAACATCATATTCTGCTCCATGAGAATAACCAGACATAACACAACTTTTTAAGATTTTCACAATTTTATTTATTTGTGTTTTTAATGCATTTTTATAATTATTGTTTTTTTCTAACAAAGCTATCATTAAGCTAATACCTGCACTTAAAACTCCATGATTTTTTTCTTCTAACAAATTAGGAATTTTTTCAAGAAAGAGTTCTTCAAAATCGTATGTTCTTTTTAAAATTCGTATGGCACACATAGTAGCTTTTTTTTTTACATAAGGATTATTACCATTAATCATTTCTAAAATTTCATGACATAGAGCAGAACACATTTCTCCATTAGCTATATTTCCTAAAGCACATAAAGCAATTCCATTTACATATTGATTACTACTTTTTAAATCATTTTTAATAGAATTTGTAACAAGCATTAATATATCTGTATTTTCATCTAATAAAATTGTTAATCCTAAATATCCGATTCTTTTATTTGAAAATTTATTTGATGCGATTAATTTTAAACATTCGATTTGTCCAAAATGAGTTGGATATCCCAACATATTCATAAACAATAATTTTGCTACATTTCGATGTCGATATGTATTATCTTCTTCTTTAAATGCTGTCCTAATAAGAGCACATTCTTTTGCTATTACAGACCGTTCTTCAGCGGCAGTTTTACAAGCACGAATGTTTCGAATTAGTTCTCTCAGTTTTATTGACATTAGATCAAATAAATCAATCACACAAATCAATTAGTTATTTAATTAGTTATTTTATTAGTTATTTAATTAGTTATTTAATTAGAATTAATTATTTAATTAGAATAACTTATTTAATAAGAATCACTTATTCAATTAATTAATCTTTCTAACTTTATTTGTTTTCTCTTTATTGTTTTAATTTTTTTATTATGTACACACTATCTTTAATACATATATAAATCAACCAATATCAATTGTTTTCTAATTTTTTTGTTTATTCGAATTTTAAATATATTAATTTGTACTGTTGTTTTCAAGTTCAATTCTCTAACAGTTCCCATGTTATGAGAAGTTCCAATTATGTTCTATTTTTTTTATGTTTAATTGATTTTTTTTATACACACATCTATCGAAACATAACAATCTTTTTCTTTTCTCTTTTTTTTAGTATTATTTTTTTTTTATTTTTTTTTTCTCTTTTCTTTTCTTTTTACTTCTCTTATCTTCTTTTATCTTCTTTTATCTTTTCTTATCATATCTTCTGTCTTTCTCTTTCTCTTGCTCTGTCTCTGTCTCTTTCTCTTTCTTCTCTTCTGTATTTTACTCATCTCAAATAAACTCCATTAAAATCAACTCACCCCTTCACTAATTCACCATATCACTATTTGTATATTTTTAAAAAGTGAGATACGTGTGTCAGTTTTTATGAAACTGTCAAAAGAAATGTAAAAACGTATTTGACCCGTTGTTAATTAAAAAATAAGAAACAAAAAACTAAAACAAATATTAAAACAGAACAAAGAGAAATTCAAAAAGGAAAAGAAAAGATAAAAAAAAAGATTAAAAAAAAAAAGATAAGAAAAATGCAAAGAAAAACTAAACGAACCAAAGAAACCAATGTAAG
>LSRZ01000569.1:0-12061 GCA_001625125.1 Haemoproteus tartakovskyi
AAGAAATTTACAGAAATACCACTGTCGAATACTGACAACTGTCATCCAGATGTAGATAAGCATAATGTATTATTAAGTGCATCAGTAGGTGTAGAAAGAGCACAGAATTTTCAACCTCGTAATGAAAATGTCAAAAAGATTGAATACTGGAAAGGCACATATTATGCAGAACACAAAAGAAGAAATTGTTCACAATGCGCATATGATGAATATCGACAGAAACGTTACAAGAGATAATGTGCCTTATAATACTGTATATGAATCCAAAAAAAAGGGCAAGTGTTGGTGAATTTATAGGAGCAGAATTTGATTCTATAGATGATTATGCTAAGTTTAAACGTATTAATGAATATAAAAGAACAAAAGCCACAGAAGGAGACATATCAGGAGAAATATCAAGTACAATCGCCGAAGCAACAAGAAACGTACCTAATTGTTCCGATCCATTAATGTATGAGGCAGAAAGAACGAATAATTTAAATTTGTTTGAAAACAAATTGACCGATGTCAATGTATATTTACAATATCAACAGGCGATGGATGAATTGAAGATCCAAGCTAGTAATGAAAACCGAGTGAAAGATACAGTTTTAGGTCAGGAAGAAAGAGAAAGATTATTGTTAAACGCAAGACAAGAACGTTTATTGGAAATATTGAGAACGAATGGAATTGATATCAACAATATTGATGAAAATTTAAAAAGAGAAATAGTTAGGTTATATAACAGTACTAATATAACTAATATAAATGATTTGATTAATGAAAATACAACAGATGGATCTAATATTTTAGATGGTATTCAAAATAAAGAATCTTTTGTACCCATTGGCGGAACGAGCAATACAATAACAAGAAGAACAAATGTGTATGCGGAAAATCCACACATATATAAGGAACAGAATGGATATCCGTATAATAAGGCATTATCTGTCGATGAGGAATTAGCGCGAAATAGAGAACAACTTAAAATAATGCAGCAGCAATTACAAGAGCATTTGGCAGAAAAAGAGGCACTAAAGGATCGAATACAACAAAAAATGCAAGAGGAAAAATATTTAAAAGAAGAATTGTTATACTTTAAACTATGTAACAGAATGCAGCAGCCAACGAAAGAAATGTCAGATATAGATAACGACTTATCATATATTTTGAGACATGGAGGTGATATTGGAAGTGCATTAAATTTCGAAGGAAGTAATAGGATGAGCCAAACGGAAGCTGGAGGAGTTGGAACTGATAATAATGTTTTAAACATGAGTTTAATAAAATCTTTAAATAATAAAAGTAGAATTTCTCAAAGTTTTGAACAATTTCATGAAAATGCACTTAATAAAAGTAGAAATCAACAAGATACGATGAATATTGATAACAGTATGGCTATGTTAAATACCTCCGTTGAAGGATCCAATATGTATGGGGATTCGAATGCAACATCTATAAAAAATTTATTATATAATGAGCTTTTATTGAATAACGAGCATTTACTGAATAATAATGTAAGTGTTGATAATATTCGACAGGGTGATAATATGTATATAAACAATATAAGTCGATTTGATAATGACGCCAGAAATATAGACACACGTGGTAGTATTTCTCGATTACATCTAAACGAACAAAACGAAATAAATCAATTGAACGAGCTAAATGAACTAATAAGATCAGGAGTACAAACAGGAGTACAAACAGGGGTACAAACAGGAGTACAAACAGGAGTACAAACAGGGGTACAAACAGGAGTACAAACAGGAGTACAAACAGGAATACATACAGGAATACATACAGGAGTACAAGAAGGAACAGAAACAGGAGTAGGAGCAGAAGTAGGAGCAGAAGTAGGATTCGGAACAGGAAAAAGGATAGCAACAGGAATAGATCATACACAACAAACAAGATATGTAGAGAAAATGTCCGCACTATATAGAAGAGATATGTCTGATGAATATTTGAACGTAAAAAGACTTATTGCTAATGCTACAGATGAAGGCCAAAGAAGTATTATCCGAAATAGAGAAGCAGACGTAGAACGTATTGTTAATAGACGAAGAATGAATTTTAATGAAAATTTATTATATCAGAATGATGTAAGACAATTCCCGTCAACAACACCTACTTTAAATACCAGTTCAAATATAAACGATGTTACAAACATTCCTTGGAACCGTTTACAGAATTCGCATAATGCATATAATGTGATGACAAATGAAAGCCCAGCTCAAATAAAGACACCACCCGGCATGTTAACAGTTGACCGAAATTTGAACATGAACAATAATATGTTTAATATGAATATGAGACCGACAGAATCTTCCAGGTCAAGGGAGAACTTACAATTTTCTATGGATTCTCTTAGATATAATGACTATGTAAAAGATGTGGAAAGAAATACACTGATAAATGCATTGAGACGTGGGTATCAAGAAGACGAAATGAATCAACTGGATAATTTGAGAGAAGCTGCTGCAACTCAAAATGTGTTTAACTTTGATGGTTCGCAATGGCAAGTACCAGCAGGAACATTAAAACCAAATTATATGGTTTCAAAAAAAAGAGATAGTTATTACAGCTGCAGAAGTTCTGAAAATGATATAAAAAATCAGCATTTCCAATTCGGCTTGAGTGGTGTAAACAATGTTAGCGGTGTAAGCAATGTTAGTAATGTTAGCAATGTGAACAACGTTAATGGTGTGACTGGTTTGTTTAGTGGATTTGAAAACAATAGAAATAACTATAACCTTATCAACAACAGTCCACATAATATATATGAAAGCCGTAAAAGAAGTTACAATGATATTACTGATCAAGAGAGTGTTGGTTTCAACATACAGAACTTCAGAACGAATACAGGGCGCATTAGAGGATCAAACATAAGTGACAGTCTAAATAACTGGGGCTTCAACAACTTAAGCAACGTAAACAACATAAATAATGTAAACACTGGAGAAAACCAAAACAATAATTTACCACCCATTGGACGGGAACAAACATATACATATTCGAATGCTTTGGGTCAGTCAGTACAAAAAGATGAAGATAAAGAAATTAACTCAGTTTCCAGTTTCTTTTCCAGATTCTACCCACCTAATAATAAATGAATTTAAATAGATTTTTACAAATATGGCAATGCTTACACATGACAAAGTTATAATATTTGAGTATTTACTCTTATATAAATATATACAAATATATTTAAGAAGTAAAGGACATTTTAAGATTCACATATAAATAATAAAAATTAGTAAACGGGGTTAAAAATACACAAATAGAGAAGGTGAAAAGGTGATAAGATGAGAAAGTGATAAAGAAAAGTAGTTAGCCAACAAATATGAACCGAATAAAAGAAAAAGGAAAGATTTTATATGAAAAAAAGAAAACCAAAACGATATATGTAAACATGAAACGAAGAAAAACAGTATTATTGATTAAGTGAAAAAAATAAGTAGAATGGATGAAGTATTTTTTTTTTGTTTTATTTTTTTTTTGTTTGGGGAAAATAATTAAAAGAAATTAAAAAAGATATATATTTATATATATATCTATGTACATTAATTTTTTACGTTTTTTTTTTTTTTTTGGGAGAATAATTAAAAGAATTAAAAAAGATATATATTTATATATATATCTATGTACATAATTTTACTTTTTTTTTTTTTTTTGGGGGGAGAATAATTAAAAGAATTAAAAAAGATATATATTTATATATATATCTATGTACATAATTTACTTATTTTTTTTTTATTTTTTTGTCCCCATCATTTTTATATTATTTTATGTTACATTTTATTTTCTTTTTGTTTTTTAGAGTTCGTGTAATTTCATTAAATAGTTGTGTTTTTTTTTTTTTTTTATCAAACATTAGAAACTGTGTTCTATATATTTTACTTTAAATAAAAAATGATTATCACAAATGTTATGGTATGTGATGTGATATATCAATCAGCACACATTTACAAAAACTGGAAAATATATAATAATGAAAATTTTATAAATAAAAAAATAATAATGCAAATAGATAAAAATGGATAAAAATAGATTAAAATGGATAAAAATGGTTAAAAATATATATCAAAATGTCAATTCAATTCTGTTTTCTTTCTGTATGTTTTTATTTTGATTTCTTCGTACATAGATAACATCATGTGCTTTCATAAGAATTTATTGGTTTTACAGCAGTTTCCTTTGTTGTACTCTATGTTACCCATTCATTATGTTCATCACATTGTTCTAGTAGTTACCTTACAAGCTACTTTACTAAAATAACCCATAACATATTACAAAAGGAAAAAAGGAGAACATGTAAAGAGTTTTTTTCATGTATTTATTAAAAACGAAAATATAAGAAAAATATTCTATAGTTGAGTTAGATCAATTTTATATGGTTCGACTAGAACTTTCCTAAATGTTGTTTATACTTTTTAATAATACAGAAGAAACATGTGTACAAAATTTGAAGAGGAAATATGAATGTAAAAACAAGAATATAATGAAGTGAATTGCTGATGTATATAGGAATGATGAGGTGATGAAAGAATTAAATTATGGTGAGAGTTTGAGAAAACACAAAAAAAATAAAATTAATAATAAATGAAATGCAGTAAAATTGTGTAAATATATAAAAAAAAAAGTAGCTAAATTAAAAGAGGCTTTTTGACGACGTAGCAATATATAAAGTATTACCAATTAAAAAAAAATTTAAACACAAAAACTGCAATGATTATAACAACTATAAATGATAAAACAATAAAAAAAATATAAAACCAGAAATCTCTGTTTGCTTTTTGAAGTAACAAACTTCTTATAAGTGGACTAGTTTCATGTGCATAAGTTTTTATATCATTATTTCTTGGCACTATATTTGCGGATCCATTTATTAAGGTACCAAACATGAATGGTATGATACTTAAAGAAAGAAAAGAATAATTCGTTTTTTTAAGTCTCTTTTTATTATTATCTATTTGGCGTGATTGTATATCGAATGTTGATGGAATTTCTGTTTCTTTCGTTTCCACTAGTTTTGTTTCATGTAATTTATCATTTTCAATTGGGTTAAGAGAGTCTTTTGTACCACTATGCAAATTTGTTCTTAAAGACAACTGCTTTTGTTTTCTCTTGAATGGGTTACTCGATAAGGCACTCCATTGTACAAGGAAAATGAAGAATAATAAAAATATCTTCATTTTTCCTTGTTTCATAGTTGTAAGAACAATATATATTCAGTTAAGACATTTGTGATAAACTTTCTTTTGGGGTTCTGCTTATAAGAACGCACATTTTACTTTATAGACATAAGTTCCTTATTTCCTTATTTTCTCATTTCTCTATTTCTCTATTTCTCTATTTCTCTATTTCTCTCTTTCTGTTTTTTTTTTTCTTTTTTCTTTTTTCTTTTTTTTTTCCTTTTAATGTGGGAAAAACATAAATTTCAAATGAAGATAGTTGGAAACAAATAAGTTTGTAGAAAAAGGGGAGATTGTTCTTTTATTTCCGCATTGATTTAATTTCAATTAAAGGGTATTTATTTGTCTGATTTCTGTTATGGATTTTCACAGTTGTAAAATTGTATTATTCTCAAAATTTGAACATTTCCAAACTTTCTATATTTCCTATATATCTCATATATCTCCGAATTTGTTTCGTTTCTTCTTTCGAATGTCCTTATTAGATTATATATGATCGAAAATTTTCCCATGCTACATATATTAAATGAATAATTCTTCTGCTTTATGTAAAATTTTCTTTTTTTTTTGGATGAACCATTTTTTCGATGAAAATTTCTTTCTTCTGTTGTTTCTATTGTTTTTATTGTTTCTATTGGTTTCTTTTTCCCCACTTGTTCTACTATATGTTTGTCATTATTAAGTAACTTGTGCAACCAAGTGCTTATGTTTACTGTAGGGTTTATTCATTCAATTCATATAACCACTTTGGTTTTTCCATTTCTTTTTGCTACCTTACTTTTACTGTATCATTTCTACTACCATTGTAATCGACACTACTCTCATTGCATGTTGTCGTTTTACAAACACTATATTCCTTTTCATTGATCGTTTTCTTTGTGTGTAATCTTATATTTGTATAGTAGATATTTTACAAAGCTTGTATTGTTCATCATTTTTAATTAATTTATTTTGTGTCTTATAAGAACTGTGTATATTCCTTTTCTCTTAAGTTATGTTTTGATATGCAACCTTTCATTAAAAAGAAATAAAAAAAGAGGATCTATCAACTTATTTACATTTCTCGATATTGTTACCTTTTTCTTCATTTCAGTGTTTTAAAGGATTGTCATTCCTTCTCTTTTCACTTTCATTGTCTATTTTCTTTGTCAACTTTTATTGTCATTTTTCTATACAAACGACATCAACATTGGGCTTACCTTTCACTTAGATTTTACCTTTGATTTTGATTTGGGCTTGGATTTATATTCAGATTTGATATTCGTTTTTAATTTTGAATTTGATTTATATTTAGATTTGATATTCGTTTTTAATTTTGAAATTGATTTTTATTTGGATTTGATATTCGTTTTTAATTTTGAAATTGATTTTTATTTGGATTTGATATTCGTTTTTAATTTTGAAATTGATTTTTATTTGGATTTGATATTCGTTTTTAATTTTGAAATTGATTTTTATTTGGATTTGATATTCGTTTTTAATTTTGAAATTGATTTTTATTTGGATTTTGTTTTATTCTTGTTAATCTTTACTGCATTTCATTTCCAGCCACCCATGACACTTGATCTGTGGAATTTCATTTGCCTGTGCAATTACTTTTGAAAGAATAACAACACAAACGAATCGAAAATAGAAAAGGAACGAGTTGAATAATTACAATATTCACCTGAATTAAATAATTCATTAGAGTTTGAAAACAGGGAAATGTTTCGAAACTATTTAGAGAACATTCATCAATTCGTGTTATAGAATCACAGCATCTACATATGCAGACAAATGTATATATATATATACACCCTCATATGTTATTACTTAATCCTCTTGATTTAATTATACACTTATATAACCACCTATAACTAGTCAAATACAATTAGTCAAATACAATTAGTCAAATACAACTAGTCAAATACAATTAGTCAGATACAACTAGTCAAATACAATTAGTCAAATACAACTAGTAAAATACAACTAAAACTAGTTAGTCTACTATAATAGCCAATTACAACTATCCAACTAGAACTAGTCATCTAGAACTAGTCATCTAGAACTAGTCAGTCCGATAGAATATCCAACTAAATTGGTGAGTTAAAACGAACGAACCAACTATAACGAAGTATGCAATCTCAGTCCTTTTTATTTAATGCACCTTTTCTTTTCCTTTTCTTTGTTTTCCTCATTTTTACTGTTTTAAATTCTGGCGGATATGCTAATACGGACGAGGGATCTCTTTTGTGTGAATTTACTAGCAGATTATACACCGATCGACAGGTAGCTAAGTTGACTCAAGTGGCTCGAAAGAAACTTAGCCCCGAATATGTAAATATACGAAAGTGTGAAGTTAATGCAACTGCTTTTTCAACCGTAATTATACAATGTGATTATTTCAACAATCGGCATAGTACAACTCCTTTACAACAAAATGAGAAAAGAAAATTGCTGCGAGAAAAAAAAAAAATAACGAAGAAGATCCGTCAGAATATATTTTTTTTAACTAACGTTTTAAAAGACTGTATTGAATATGAAGCGTCTGCAAGTGATAATGAGTCGTTAAAACCATCAGAAGCACCTCCATTAGTTTCTTATAATGAATTATTAATAGGAAGTAATATGATAGATACAGTACGTGTTGAGGGTCAATACATCCATCATACAATTCATATACCTCCATATATTGAAAATGATGTTAGTATAATTTGTCCGTGTGTTTTTTTAACGGATGAAGTGAATACTATAGGTTTAGCGAAAATAAATTTAAAAAAAAAAACGGAATTTGTAAAAGGTTGTAATATAGAACACACATTAAATGAAACTTATACAAATAGTTTTTCCAATAATTATTTATGGAGTGCTGTGGATACTATTGATATTTGTTTAATCGATGCTATAAATACAGACATTGTTGGTTTTCGATGTGAAACAAATATTTTTCAAACTTATGTTTGTTTTGATTATGGTGTCGATGATTTGAAAAGTGAAATAAGACGCTTACGACTTGTTTACCCAACATCATTTACCGATTTAAATGTTGCCAATAATTCTTCTAGAAGAAGTGTTCCAGCACAATCATTTTTACATTTAGGAAGATTGTATAAAGATTATCATATTGATTTAAATGTGGAAACCAAAAAAAATAAATTAAAACATTTTAAAGCGTTCCAAATATCTCATAAAATTAATTTTACAGATCAAACTAATATGTTCTTAAAAAATAACAAATTAAAAAATTTGGAAATGATTCAACCTGATAATAATTCAAAACATATTAATATTTTAAAAGGAGATAATATAGGTCCTTTTCGAAGAGTTAAAAGTAGTAATGTTAATGATTTCAATTCAAACCTTCCCAGTTATATTAAAATTAATGATTCTGTGAAACAACCGTTTGTTGTTAATTGCAAGTGCGAGTATATGGATGTTGCCTCACGAAGACACAAAATTTTCTTTATGCAAGTATTTGTACATAAAGGTAGCACACAAAAGTATCTTACATAACTAAACAAATAAATAAATAAAAGGGGTAGATAAAAGGGGTAAATAAAAGGGGTAAATAAAAGAGATAAATAAAAGAGATAAATAAAAGAGATAAATAAAAGAATGAATAAATAGATAAAGGATTGAATTAATAAATTAATAAATAAAAGGAATAAATTAATAAATTAATAAATAAAAGGAATGAATTAATAAATTAATAAATAATAGAGTGAAACTTAAATGAATTATAAAAATATCTGATAAGTTTTTGAACAGTTGGAAATTTTTGGATTTTTCGAAACTCCTACAAAATATGACAAAAGAGTACTTTGTTTTATACACTTGCTAAAGAACCTTTTCTTAAGCTACTATACAATACAAGTGACGATCGATATATACGTTTGTATATGTTCTCATATATATATATTTTAACAGATACTGAGTTATTTGCTTTGATCTTTTTAATTGACTATTTTCATTTCACTTTCATTATCTCTTTTACTTTTTTTTTTTTTTTTTTTTTTAATTTTTGATTTCTTTTTACATTTTGACCCTTTCTTTTTTTTCATTGTAAAAGTTTTTAAATACATGATTTCCATAAAATAAAATCCGAAACTGCATGATTCCCTTTTATATTATCCACACATATAAACTATTTAAACAGATGATAAAAGCCAATTTATATCTAATGGAAAACAAACGAAAAAATGGAGGAAATATGTTTTACAGTTTTAGACAATGAGGTTCATGTCAGTTTGGCTTTATTCAAAAATGTTAGAAATGTGAAAGATTTACAAACGAAAGGTAATTTAGAACCTGCTTCTTCTGATGAAAATACTGCTGGTTTTTTTCTTGATGGAGAAATGGTGAGATTTTATCTTTTTTTTTTTTTCACTTCTCTTCTCTTACAGTGTTATCCTTCTATTTTCCTTAAATCAGTCATTTTTTTTTTTTCTCTTTTTTTTCACCGTTCCCGATTATAATATGTAGGTGTTTGATATAGAACATATAACACATAGCGTGTATAGAGCGTTCTATAACTTAAAGAAAAATACAAGAAAAACGAAAAATTTAGTATTCGAAATTATCTATTTTTTGTCAGCACATGATCAGGTATAATTCATCTGTTTTCATTTTTTCCAGTTTTTTTTTTTTTTTTTTTGTACCGTGTAAATTTTTTTTTCAATATACAGTTACTTTGACTGGGTTTGGAGCCTCAGCTAGCTTAAATTGAATCTGATCATACATTACATGACAAGACAATAAATTGAAATAGCCTTCGATAATCTCTTTCACTATTTATCTTCCACGAATTATCGAATATGTGTATTTTTTTCTACAGGTTAAAGATTGTATAAAACAATTAGAAGTGAAATGTGATTCTTCGACGATTGTGTTTGTAGGAATAAACTTGGACGAGGAAAATGTAAAATAAATGAAAAGAAAAAAGTACACATTTAACAATTTTCATTTTAAAACAATTTTTTTTTTGTATCTGAGTTTGTTTTATTTCTTTCTTTTTGTTATTTTATTTTTTTTTTTTTATTTGTAATTTTCTTTTTCAGATTAAGTCTTTGATTAAACAAGTGGAAGGGGAATTGGTAAGCTTTCAGGAACTATCTTACTATCACAATAAGAACAAAATTTTACAAAATTATAAATGTGTAAATGAGAACATTTTAAAAAAGTGTATTTGGTTTAATGCGGCGGCAAAGTCTTTGTTTTAATTTGGAATTATTTTATGAATTATTGAAGTGAAAATTTTTACTGGTTCATAAAATATATTGGTATTTGTCCATTTGTTCTTTTGGCTTTTTGCCAGTCTGCCTTTTTTATTTTTTTGTTTTATACCTTTGTTTTATACCATTCTTTTGTACTTTTCTTTTTTGTGTATTTTTTTTTTCTTTTCTTTTCGTGTATTGTTTTTGTTTTAAGGTTTTGCAACATTCTTTTCAACTTGAAGTGTGTTTCATTTTTTGGTAAATTTGAAACTCCTTCGTGATAAGTAAAAGAATGTATGTTTTAGTTTTTCTAACAGTAATAACAATAAATATATAATAATCGTGTAACTATATGTTTCTACATACATAAGATATACAGGAAAATAAAAATGGATGGATATGATAATGAACGTATATATTAGAATTATAGAGTATTCATTTGGGAATATGAAAGATGGTAAATTCGAGAACATATGATAAATGAAACGGGAATCTTTAACTATGTTATAAGATGTAATAGCATAATATAGAATGTAATGGTAATATGGGTCATATGTTGTATGTAGATATGTATATATAAATATATGGAGCATGCTGGGTATCGATACACACTTACTTTTTTAAGTGAAAAGAGCAATCTGCTGGAACTAATAAAATATAAAAAAATATGGAAAATGTGGTTACAAGTAAAAAGAGCACAATAGTGTAACGTCAAAAAATGAAAACGAAAAAATAAAATAAAAAAAAATAATATGAAAAAAAATAAAATAAAAAAATAAAAAAATGAATAAACAAATAAACAAATAAAGATTAGCATTTTTTGTAACATTAAGTTCCTTATTTAGGCTCTCAATAAATAATCCATGTCTAATTGTGCATCTATTGGAAGATTTGCTACTATACGAATCATATTTATCAAACTTTCTAATTGAGAGAAAAATGAATGTCTTGTTTTGTATTTTTGTGAATTTAGAGGAGATTTACAAAAAATACTTGATACAGCAAGGATATTTGTAAATTTTGTAAATTCGGAATTTTTCATTTTTTTTTGAGTATGTTTTAACGTATAATCACCTATTTTAATTGTTTCTTCTTCTTCTAATTCATCCATAAGAGTTTCATTTCCACTTTCATTGTTAACACATGAAGTGTTTTTATCTTCTGTTACATTTCCTTGTTTTCTTTTAAAGTAAACTCTTTGTGATAATTCTAAAAGTAATATAAGATCAATCAGAATAGGAGCTGCTAAAAGAGAATCTTGACAAACATTATATAAAGCTATAGTATTTCTTCCGTTCATAAAAAGTTCCGATATATATTCGTCTATTGCTTTTTTATCATCTCCTACATAAGGTACATATTTAATTACAATTTCACTATTTACTTTTTGTTTTTCTACAATTTCATCTTCTAAATAATAATTTGATTCTTCTCTTTCTTTTTCGTTAAATATTTGTTCATTCAAACTATCCACATTACTAAAAGATTCTTCTTGTGTAGGCATTACTTCCATATCCTCATACATATTTTCATTAGCCTTTACATAATCAGAAATTAAGTTACTTTTTGAAACTCTTTTACTCTCAAATTGAAGTGCTGATGATAAATTCTTTCCATCGTTGTTTCCAAGATGATTATATGAAACAACGCTTCGTGGTTTTAAACCTACAGTTCTAAAAAAAAAAAAAAAAA
>LSRZ01000572.1:0-12019 GCA_001625125.1 Haemoproteus tartakovskyi
AATATATATGTAATATATATACACATATTCTGTATATTCGATAGATAGGCACATATGTACACATAAATTATCAAACCTGTTTTTTCTCGACACCTCTAACTACTAATATAGATTCATTTAGTTCATCTATTTTTTGTTCTGTTTTTTCTTTTCTCTTCTCTAAAAAATTCTTCATAGCATTATATTTCATGTTAATTTCCCTCAACTTAACAATCTCAACTTTGGGATCTTTTCCTTCCAAATATTCTTTCGGTTTCTATTTCAATACAATAAAAGGGAACAAAAAAGAACAAAACAAAAAAATAAAAATAATAATAATAATAATAATAATAATAATAATTATAAATAAACAATATTCATTTTTTGTTTCCGTTTTTTTTTTCTTCATTTCGTATCATGGATACTTAAAGAAAAAGCAAAAGTGAAAAGTAAAAAGTGAAAACTTACTATTAGTTTCAATTTCGGAAATGGTAAATACAAATCATCTTTTTTTTGTCCTTCAGATTCCTTACATTTTATTTCCCCTTCCGATTTTCCTTCCAATTTTATCTCCGATTGTATTTCAGATGTTGACATTTTTTTTTATAATTTTTTGTTTATATAAGATTCTTTTGTATATTTATCAAACATAGGATGTACTTATCAATCAACTGATTTGTTGTCGAACATTCGGGTATTTGGACATTTGAACATTCGGATGTTCGGATTGTCGATCTGTCGATCTGTCGATCAGTCGTTCGATATGTTAGGACTACGGAATATGGACTATCGTTATAGTTGTGCTCAATTAAGACAAATAAATAAGAAAGTAGTAAAAATAAAAGGGAATAATATATATGTAAGATTATTTTATTTTACCTAATTATATATATATTTTTTTTAACGTGATATATTAAATATATAAGTTATAGATATATTTCATATACGTACTGATATAAATAGAGAAATAAAATAAAAAACAATAAACATAATTTAAAATAGTTCCATTCAATTTTATTCAGTTCCATACATTTCTGTCTAATTTAGTTTGGTTCAGACTAGTCGAGTCGAAACCAATTTAGTTATTATATGCTTAATTATTATTTGTTTAGTTATTAAATCTTTGCTATAATTTTATAAGTTAATATATACATTCCAATGTATTCCTTATTTCATTTTATTATTTTATATTTTTTTTTTTTTTTTTAACATTATATATATATATATATGTTTTTAAAAAAAATATTCTTATTTGTATTCTTATTTGCATTCTTATTTAGCATCCATTTTTTTTTTACATTAAAAAAATTTCTTAAAATAAAGAAAATAAAGAAAGAAAAATACATTCACATGTTCATTTTTATTATTATTCTGATTGTCATTCTGTTATATTGTCATTCTCTTATCACTTCGTTTCTTTCCTTATTTCATCTTCCAAAAGTATTATGCGATTATTTTTCTGCAGTACAAACCTTTTTATATCTACAGGTTTGTTTGTATCTATAGGTCTATTTGTCTGTTTAATTATTTTTCTGCTTACCTATCTTTTTATCTATCTGTGTTTCTGTTTATTTCTTTATTTCCTATATTAATAAACTATCTATAAATAAACATACAAATAATTAAACATACAAATAAATAAACAGATTGACAGAGAGGCAAATGAACAAATGTTACAGAATGTGGCATTGTCTATTTTAATTTTGTTACACATTTTATATTTCCAAGATAAAATTTTCAAAACACAAATAATATCCTCATCATGTTTTATAGTTTTCCAATTACAATAGTGTATTCATTTATTACTTTATAATCTTATTTTTATTTCCAAAAATACTAACATTTTCCAAATCCAAAAAAATAGAGATTTTTTTTTTTTGTCGTGAGATAACATAACACAATAATGAATTTTTCCAAAAAAAAATCAAATCGAACCGTTTGAGCTTTTTAAAAAAAAAAAAAAAAAAAATCAAAAATATAAAAAAAAGAATTTAAAAAAAATTACAAAATTTTGTTTTGATAAAACCACTACACTAGACATTATGAAATGTGATGTACCGTTATTCTAATTGTTACTGTTATTCTTATTGTTTTTTTTTATGAAACAGGACATAGGATTAAATAACTTAAAACAAAATTGGACAGGGTACCAACTTATCTAATTAATTTAATGACCTTGTTTTCAATTGTATTAATTTCAATTGTATTAATTTCAATTGTATTTATTAATTCTAAATGTATTGATTTAATGTGGTTGATATAGTTTCTTTCGGATTTTAAATTTTATATTTTCTCATATATATTATATTGTCAGGATTTTTTGTTATTTCTCAATTTCACAGTTTTACCACCGCTTTGTCATAGTTCTGAATTGTATCAATTTGTAGCAGTGTGTAACAAATAAAAATAACAAAAATGGAAAAAAAAAAAAAAAAAAAAACGATAGAAATATATAGATAAACAGATAAATAAATATAGAAATAAATATTTTGAGACACTGTATGTATTGCATATATTTTCATGTATGAGTACATTTTTTTTTTTAAATTCCAATTTTTTCAATTTAATTTGGTAGAGAGACTCTTTAGTCTTTTTGATTTTGTAATTGAACAAATTGAACATTATGATGGTTAATACAAAAAGTATATATTATCTTATGTCAAATCATGTTCTGTCTTATTATGTTATGTTATATCATGTTAAGTTCTGTTAGTTTAGTTTAGAATAGGTAAGGTTACTTATGGTACTTTTGTATGATGTATAAATAGGTTATATCTGACTGTTTGTTTTGTTTTACATTAATTCATGTCTCACCATGTCTTGTTATGAGTTTTGATGTGACACACTTATATGTTTACATATTTTTAGAATCACATTATTTATTTTATTACTTATAGGTTATTTGGTATAGCTCTAACTGTAGTTGTTCATAGGCAATTATAATTAAACACATAGACAGACAAACTGACTTACTAACTGACACAAATACAAAACTAATACGAAACTAATACGAAACTAATACGAAACTAATACGAAAACAATTTTCAATTTCTTTTGTTTCATTTAAAGAAATTTGGTTGTTTAAACTGATGATGAGTTAATATATTCATAAAAAGGAATATAAAAAAGATATAAAAAAAAACACATTCTCAAAATTAGCTATATAATCATTTTATCTAAATATTATCATATACTAATAAAAACACAAAATATACTAATAAAAACACAAAAGGATTTTATTGCTCTTCTCATTAATTATATATGGATATATATATATATATATATAAACCAGGTGTATATATACATTGTCTACTTTTACGACTAAGACAAATATGTTTTGAAAAGGTCAGATATTTTTTGTAGACACATTTATTTTTTATTATATATATATAGAATGTGTTGGTGATATAAGTTCTATTGACTTAAATATAAATGTAAATCTAAATCTAAATGTAGATTATCATCTCAATATGAATCGGAACCAATTCAACAATCAAACAATAAAGACCCTTTTGTGTCGAATAGGATTTGAGACACTCTTATGTTAATTAAAACTTTCTCATGTTTAATAAGACCTGTGTGTATTGGACTTATGTTTGACTTATGTTAGACCTGTGTGTGATATGTGTCGAGTTTTTGAGGAATAGATAGCAGTAACGGACAAACAACAGTAATTAAAACTAAGGTAGAAAATAGTAGAAGGTAGCAGAAGATATCTTCAGGAATTTAAAGATATTTATACATTTAAAGATATTTATACATTTAAAGATATTTATACATTTAAAGATATTTATACATTTAAAGATATTTATACATTTAAAGATAATATAAGTTACTAAATGGAAATAGAAAGTAATAAAAACAAAAAAGAACAAACGAGATGTGACTAACTGATTGACTAACTAACTGAATGATTGATTTATTGATTGGATAAATAAAGGACTAAATGGTTGATCTCATAACTTGTAGAAAAACAGACAGAAGAATACAAAACACACAAAGTAAAAGAAAAGATAAAAGTAAAAGTAAAAGTAACGAAGAACTGGAAGAAAAACAAAAACAAAAACATAAACAAAAAAAAAATAAAAATAAAGATGAAAATAAATGTATAAAGTGCAAATCTGAAATAGTTGTAAAAGTGAAACATACAAAATGTTTCTGCAATAACAAAAGAGAAAGTCTTTATTCCAACACCTACTGTTTAAATTATCCTTATGATTGTTCTCATGAAGTAAATGACTTAAATGGATATGTCAATGAAAGTGACACAAAAAAAAACATCTTAAATGGAACCTTAAATGGGACCTTAAATGGAATATTAAATGGAACATTAAATGAAAGTTCAAATGAAATTTTAAATGAAAGATCAAATGAAAATTCAAATGAAAGTTCAAATGAAAGCTCAAATAAAAGTTCAGATGAAAGTTTAAATGAAAATTCAAATGAAAAATCAAATGAAAGCTCAAATGTGTCTTCAAATAAGTCCATACTTGTAGACAAACATGTGGATGGAACGATAAGAAATGAAACAAACTATAACATACCTAGCAAGGATTTACTGAAAAACAAAAATAGCGACAAGGACTCTCCAAAAAAAAACAAACTTTTAAAAAGTCTTGATACAACCAATTTGAATAAAAACCAATTGAATACAACAAATTTGAATACAAACCAATTGAATACAACAAATTTGAATACAAACCAATTGAATACAAACCAATTGAATACAAACCAATTGAATACAAACCAATTGAATACAAACCAATTGAATACAACAAATTTGTATACAAACAAACCGAAACAAAAGAAAATAGAAGATTTTGTATACTTAAAAAAAATAATGCAATATGAAGAAATAAACAAATGTAAATCGTATACAGAGAAAATAAACAAACTAAACACTCTCTTAAACGATTCTTTTTTTTTTAAAAAAAATAAATGGAAACAAACCTACAATTACATTAATGAAACAAACAGAACTAGTCCTAGTGGAACTAGTCTCATTAGCATAATGAATCCAAATGGAATATCTTATGACGGAACAAGTTCTGACGAAAACAACAGGACCATTGTCAACCATGGACAAAAGAAAGAACAAAAGGTTGAAACTAAAAAATTGAAACATAATCTAACAGTTTCATCAACACCATCCATGATAACAAATCCAAATATAATTACAAAAGTAGAAAATCAAGAAAATCAAGAAAATCAAGAAAATCAAGAAAATCAAGAAAATCAAGAAAATCAAGAAAATCAAGAAAATCAAGAAAATCAAGAAAATCAAGAAAATCAAGAAAATCAAGAAAATCAAGAAAATCAAGAAAATGAAAAATCAAACGAAAAGACAACTGAACAATGCCTAAGCTTGCTGAAAAGGATGTACTGGGAAAAAAAAAATATTTTTATAAAACGAGATAAACTGGTTGACAAATATTTGTGGAACAGATCTACAGAAAACTTCATGAAAAAAAAAGAAAGAAAAGAAAGCAGTACTATCGGAGAAATTGAAAAATGGGAATATAATTCAAAACTACAAAAAGATAATAATATTCCCAAATGGGAAAATAGACAAACAGATATTTTTAATTTAGCATGGGAAAAAGCAAAAAATATAGAAAAAGAAAAAAAAAATCTCCAAAAAAAAACAATTGAATTTATAATTCAACATAATACAAATTTGGAGGAAACCGTTTATTTATGTGGAAACAGTTTTTTATTAGGTTCTTGGAATACTGAAAAAAGTATCAAATTAGATTGGAACGAAGGAAATATTTGGAAAACAAAAATTCCTTTTCCAACTGCAGATATACAAATTATTTTCTATAAATATATAATTAAAACAAATTTTACTACATGTTGGGAACCAGGCAAAAATCATTTCATTAATTTAGGAAATTTAACAACAAATGTTGTAGTTGATAAATGGGGAAAAGGAGGATAATCACAATAAAATATGTATTACACAGAAAATAAAGAAAAGAGAAAAGAAGAAGAGTAGAAAAAAAAAAAAAAAAGACACAAAAAAAGATACTAACACAGGAATATATTTTACATATGTACTTACGCAATTACAAGTGTAGCTTTCTGATTTTAAAAAATAATATATTTTATATGCACTTTATTTAAAGTAACTGTAACAACAAAAGAGTTAAGAGCATTTGTGTAATGATTATTTAATCGGATTTTTTATTTTTTACTTTTTTTAATTTCTCGTACATTTTTAATGACATCAGGAATATATTCATTTGATCGTTAACAAATATTTCCTTTCCTTTTTTTATTTTATGTTTTCTGATTTTTGATTTCTGATTTTTGATTTCTGATTCTTTTCTCTATTTGATTTTTTTGTGGCTTGAACCACTTCTTTCTATTTCCGTTATATTTTTTGTTTCTGTTTCTTTTCTTCTTCGGATTAACTGCTAACAGAAATGTTGATAACCGTTGTTGACTGCAAACAAAACTTTCCCTCCAATTCCCATCTGTATACAATCTCTGTGACTAATTACTCCACAACTTGTTTGCATAACCCACAATCCCGTGTTGAAACGAGTTCGAAATTTCAATTCATGTGGAGTTAACCAAATGTCTCTACTCGGTTTCGAAACAACTCGAATATTTCTAATTACCTAACCAAAAATAACAACCAAAAAAAAATATATATAAAAAAAAAAAGCTATATAAAAAAAAAATTATATTAAAAAAAAAAAATATATATTTTATCCAACTAAACTATACATATATATATTTAGGTATACAATTTGTTTTTACCGGTGCCCCTTTATAATGTTTCAATAATATATCAATTTTTGTTCCTTTAATTGCAAAACCTCTAATAAGACCTTCTTTTTGTAATAGTTCCAAAATTTGTACATTCAAAACATGAAAAGGACATTTTTGTGTTGTTGCATCAGTTCGTAATAAAGATACTACCATTTCACATGCCCTCTGCATCCTTTTTGTTTCTATCTCGGTATCTCGGTATGTCGTTTTATCTGTTTTCTATCCTATCTCGTCCCTATTTTTGTTTCTCTCAATATTTTCAAAACAAATGAAAACATTTCTTTTCCTTTTAACACATTCTAACAACCGTACTCACAAATATAAAGCAATTACAATTCAATTACAATACAACTACAATATAACTATAAAACAACTATAAAAAAACATTAACACAGCTATTATTCAAATACAACCTTTATACTGATAACGGCGATGCTGGTACTGTCACAGCTGCAACTGTAGTTGTGAAACTTCCAATTGCAGCAATAGTTACAGACTTTTTTCCATACACATCAAAATGATAATAATATGGAACATAACATTTTCTATTTATTTAAGTTTTTTTTTTTTTATTATTTTTTTTATTATTTTCTTTTTTTTTCTTTTAAATTTTTCCATTTAAATTAAAACAAAAAATTATGTACATATACATATATACATATTTATTTATGTATTTATATTTTCAAATTTTACGGGAATAAGGGGGAAAGAAAAAAACAAATAATTTATTTATAATTCGATACAAGTAAAATAACATTTTTTTTTTTTCCTTTTACAAATAGATATATTTATATATACACATAAATGAAATGTATAAATATATATATATATATATATATGTAAACGTAAAAACTTATTTTTCATTTTTTTTTCATTTAAAAATTTTTTTTTAAATGTACACCCGTAGTTTGAATAGTTAACGAACACAAACTATTTTCACGTTGAATAATTGAATATTTGAAAAGTTGAAAATTGAAAAAATTAAAAACGCCATTAAACTGTTGTAAACTGTTGTTAAATGTTGTTAACTGTTGTTAAATGTTGTTAACTGTTGTTAAATGTTGTTAACTGTTGTTAAATGTTGTTAACTGTTGTTAACTGTTGATTTTTTTTGTTTAGGAGTATCCGTTTGTTTTTTTTTTGTCTGTTCCCTTTTTTGTTTGATTTCTGCCAGCTGTTGGTTGTTAACCACTTGTGTAATGATTTTAAAAGAAATAAAGAAAGACAAAGAAGAAATGAGAAAGAATTGGGGGGAAAAAAACAAATACAAAAACAAAAACAAAATTAGAAGGAGGTAGTTGGATGAGAAGGAAAGAAGAAAAAAGAAAAAAAAAGACAGAAAAGACATAATGAAGAAGCAATGAAGAAACAATGAAGACATGATGAAGAAATAATGAAGAAATAATGAAGAAATGATTTCAAGATTCACAAATTGCATTTGAAGATTTTATTTATAAGGAATAAAGAATTATTTGAATAAAAAGAAAATATAGAAAATGGGTTCATTTCATTTAATTTATTCTTTGATTTATTTCTGGTCTTTATTTGGATTTTTATTTGGATTTTATTTCTAGTACTAGTTTTTTTTTTAGTTCATTTGTTTTGTCTTTTTTTTGTTTTAGTTTGGTCTGGTCTAGTTTCAGCATAAATGATATGCTGCATAAGTAATAGTTAAACAACAGGGAGATGAAAAAAAAAAAAAAAATGTTGAATAATAATAATAATAATATTGAATAATACTAATATGTAATAATACTAATCATGTTGTTGATCTTTAATGCTGATCTTTAATGTTGATCTGATATTAGAAAAATCTATTTCTTTTGATCCTTTTATAGTTATATAGTTAAAATATTTTTTTTTATTATATTATCTTTTAATATTTTATATATTATGATTTATTATAACGTTTTATTATCATATTTTATTTTTGTAATAGTAGAAAATTAGAGAAGGACGCATGCGGAAATAATTCTACACATTTTTAAAAACAAACAAAAGGAAACAAAAACAAACAAAAATAAACAACAAACAAAAAAACAACAAACAAAAGTAGATAAAATCAAGGGAAAAGAAGGGAAAAAAATAAATAAATAAAATAATAACTGCATTCTATTTTTTTTTAATTTTTTTAATGTTTGTAATTTTTTTCATTTGTTATTTATAAATTATCTACACACAGTTATTTTCCCTTAATTTATTAAAAATAAGTTAGAAAAAATGGACATATATTTTTGTAAAATATATACAGAAATTCATTTATGTATATATCTATACACACTTATATGTACCTAAATATTAAACATGTATAAATACACATTCTAAATGTTGTGATTTTAGGGGGAGAGGTTTTTTCTTTTGAAAGTTTTGTACAGTTTTCCAATTTTGAAAAAAAAATAAAAAAATTGACATAGTAATAATAAACACTATATGTTTTTTGTTTTATAGACAAATAAAAGTGGAAATATGAAGTTTTTGTTTTTGTTGTTTTTTTCAAGACATTTTCAAAAATTATACATATATCGAAAATGGTGAAAAGGACCTCTTTAAATACTTGTTTGTTTTTTCCAACGCTGCTAATTTTTTTGTTCTACATTGAAGTATTTTTACAACATATTAAATAAAAAGAAAAGAAAAGAAAAAAGAATAACAATAAGAAAAAGAAAAAGAAGAAAGAAAAAGAAAAAAGAAAGAAGAAAAAAAAAAAAAGAGTACAAAAAATGACAAATTGAACACTTTGAAGTGAAAAAACAAAGATCCTGTAAAAGGTCGAAGTCAAAAGTTAAAAGTCAAACGACACCACATGCGTACTTATGTTATTTAGTACGTGTAGATCTACAAAAAATTGATAATATGTATTTTTATTTCCATTTCTATTATTTAACTCTCATTTTTTTTTTCTTTTTTTCTTTTTTCTCTCTTTTTACTTTTTTTTAATTTTGAAGTGTCAATCTACAAGTGTTGAACTTCAGGAAAAAGGAAAGTCACAATTTTATTTCGGTACCACAAGAAGAAAAAAAAAAAAAAAAAAACTCACTTGAAATAAAATAAATATATTATATAATATAAAATGTATAATGTAAAATATATAATATAACATGTTATAGTCAAAGTAAAAAGTCAACAGTAAAAGAATGAAAAAATATACATAATATGTAACTGAGAAATATTGTTTATTTTTATTTATTTCTTTTTTTTTTTTTTATATATTTTTTGTTTCCACATATATATTTACAGTTGTCATTTTACGGTACAATTTTTCTTCTATTCACAGATAAATATCAAATTTTAAAAAAATATGGATCAGATACTAAAACAAATATTAAAACAGATGGTGATAATGAGACTAGTCCAAAGACTGGTCTAAAGGATGACTTAGAGACTGGGATTGAAACAAAACACATAACAGATAGAAATAAAATCGAAAATGAAAACAAAAATGAAAACAAAAATGAAAATAAAAATGAAAATAAAATTGAAAATAAAATTGAAAATGAAATTGAAAATAAGGGAAAAGGAAAAATATCAATACATCCTTTGAATAGAGAGTTTGATTTAACAAAAAATTATTTCACAAAAAAAAAAACGACAATAAAAAAAAATGATCTATACAATAGTTATCCCAACTCTAATTCTAATACTAGTGTTAATATGGAGCTCTTATATTCTGAAACATTAGATTCAAATAATGGAAAAAGAAAAAAAAGAGATTTAACATCTCAGGAGAAATTAATTAAAAAGGAATTAATTCAGCAGTTATTAATTTCCAAGGGTACAGAGAGTAAGTACAAAAAAAGAAACAAATAAATAAATAAGAAATAAAATGAAAAAAGAGAAAAATAGAATAAAATAGACAGAAAATATATAAATGACACATAAATGGTCCATAGTATAACAAGAGAAAACAAAAGGATAAGAAATTTTTTTTATTAAATAGTGACACATGTTTCTTAAAAGATCCTTCATATATATATATATATATACGTGTCCATTTCTTTCTTTCTTTTTTTTTTTTTTCTAATGGAAATATCTTGTTTTTATTTCTATTTCTCTTTATATATATATATTATATGTATATATTATAAAAATATGTATATATATAGATAAGGATATTTTTTATCAGAATAAACGGTTGATAAACTTCAAAACATATAATGAATTTACTATCCATAACCAGTTGTGTGACCGTCCTATTAAAAACACTTCTGAAGATGGTACAGATGAACCTATATGTAGAATTTATGATAATAAAAAATTACCATTAAATAAATGTTTAGTAGATAATGTACTACAAGCATGTATTCCTAAAGGTTATAAAGAAATAGGAAAAAAGAAAAAAGAAAAAGGAAAAACAAAGAATATACATTTTTTATTTACTTTTATTTTATTTTATCTGATTTTTTTTTATTTTATTTTATTTTATCTAATTTTTTATTTTATTTATTTATCTATTTTTTTTTATTTTATTTTATTTTATCTGATTTTATCTGTATTTTTTTTATTTGTATTTTATTTTATTTCCTTATTTATTTATTGTACAGATACCTATCATATTGTTGTAGAATCAGGAAGTGTGATCAGTTTAAAATATTACAGCAAAACATTATCTATACGAACATCAATAATGATAACAGAACGAATGTGTATAGATCCTGAAAAAAGAAAAAGTGAATTATTTGAATTTCCAAATGAAAGAGAACATGGAAGTTTTCATTTAGGAGAGTATATAGTAGATAAGGGAACTATAATTGGAATTGTTTTTAAAAATATAAAAGTTTCAAAAAAAGCAAAAGGATTATATCAGGTTTGTTATTGTCAATATGAAAGCATAAAACAAGTTTTACATAAATGTAAAGATGTTCGAAAATATTTTCAACAAATTGGAACTATAAGAGTACTTAAAAAAAAAAAATACTTCAATAAAAGTGAGATCTGGAGAAATGTATCAATTAGATTGGAATAAATTTAAGGTAGTAAATAAAGTATTCAAATATTTTATTATGTATGATATTAAAGGATATAATTGTAATACAATTAATGATGCTTCTTTTGCTGAAATTCAAGAAATATTATTTTTTCAAAAAAATTTAACAAATGCTTTTGATATATTTCTTTATGAATTTCATGTTAATGACACTACTTGGGATTTTAAAAATTCTACTATATTTTTTGAGGTTCCTGGAAAATATTTTTTATGTTATACTGCTAATGATGAAGGACACATATTCTGCTCAAATGTTAACTATACTTGTTTATAGGT
>LSRZ01000573.1:0-11996 GCA_001625125.1 Haemoproteus tartakovskyi
ATGATTATTTATATTATGATTATTTATATTATCATTATTTATATTATTATTTTTTTTTTTTAAGAAAAATTAAATATATTATCTTTCCAATTTTTTTTGTCATCTTTGTCTTGATTTTTTCTTATTATAAGAGCCATTCCTTTTGTATACGCTGAAGAAACAATACTTTTAGATTTTTTGTTTTTTTGTTCTTCTAGTACTTGTATAAATACTTCAGGGTTACAAGTGAGAATATCTAAAAACATATGCATATATTCACATAGGTCAATATTTTTCTTTAAAAATTTGTGTTTTGATATAATGTTATTATTTTGCATATACATTTGTAAAGCTGTATTATCTTCTCTCATAATTGTAATATGTTCTTTTTGATAGAGAAAATTAGCAAATCCTTTTTCCACTATTATTAATGCCCACATTTTTGTAAACAATTCAGTAAAAACAGTTAAGATGTTTTGATAATATTTTTTCGGAAATTGCATAAAAAGGGTTTCAATAGTGTTCGGAAATATGAAAATAACATTTTTTAATTGGTATTGTTCAAATGGATTATATAATTTAAAAAACAATTCTTCTTGAAATTCATAACATATGATTCGAATAGATAGAATTTTAAAAATTTGATACATAGTGTTACGTAAAGTGTTTTTCATGTTATTAAGTGAAGTATCTAAAACATCTAAAATTGCTTTTGTATATATATTTTTTTCTAATTTTTCTTTCGTTATATGAAATTCTTCATAATTTTTAAATATGTTAGTTAATTGTGTTATACTTTTAGTTCTTTCTGTTATATATTTCATTATATATTTTTCAAATTTATTTTTAATTATTGGTAACTGTTCTAAAAAGAAATGTAAATTCCAGATCACTACTAAAATATTTGATAAATTTGAATCATCAAATAAATAATTAATTTCTTCTAGAATTGTAATTAAATCTTTACTTAAAAATATATTTTTCATTATGAACGCCCTTTCTTTTTCTTTATAATATTCCTTTTCCTTTTCTTTATAATATTCCTTTTCTTTTTCTTTATAAATTTCTTTTTCTTTATAATTTTCCTTTTCTGAATCATAGGTTCCCGTATCTTCATTGTCACTTACTCCTGACTGACTATATACGGAATGTTTGTGTACACTTTTTCCATCCATTCCTGATTTTTCATTTTTCCTTTTTATCTTAGAATCCGTTTCATCATAATCGAAAATTTTATAAAAAACGCTTTTTCTTTTTTTTTTTTTTTAAATTCTTTTTGTAACTTCATTAGCATCACTAAATTCTTCTTCCATTGAATTATCATAAGTGTCATCTGTTTCTTCTTCGTCTTCTGCTTCTTCTTCTTCTTCATCTTCTTCTTCCTCATCTTCTTCTTCGTCTTCTCCTTCTTCTTCTTCTTTTTCTTCTTCTTTTCCTTCTTTTGTTCCTTTACTTCCTTTTCTTCCTTCGTTTTCTGAGTTTTCTCCGATTGATCTAAAAATATTTGTGGGTGTTTGTTGCTGATTTTTATTAGAAGAATTTTCGACTTCTTGATGTTTTCCATTAGTAACAACTACGTGAGAAGAAGCGTTACTAACCGTTGTTCCCCTTTTTTCTCCTTTTTTTTTCTTTTCTTTTTCTTTTTCTTTTTATCGGAAGCATATTTGTTCCATTGTATTTTTTGCTGTTCTTTCAGATTAATAAGGTCATTAAAGTATTTATCCGTGAACTGGTTTAACACAGAAATAATAAAAGAGGTATACAATTTTTTATAATTTTCACAATAAAAGTTGATAAAATTATTTAAGAATTCTAAAAATGGGGTTAAAATCCATTCAACAGGACATTTATATTCAAACAATGCTTCTAAAATGTGAGAAATAATAGAAAATATATCTACGGCTGTGGAATTGTGCATATAATGGGGTGCTTTCAAAGGAATTAATTTTTCTTCTTTTAAACAATTTGTTAATAAAGATTTATTATGTTGTAATTTTTCATCAATTACTTGAATACATATTTTTTCTAATGTCAGCATTAATTTGGACATATAAGGGTTGGTTGTATTAGTTATAAAAAGTGACAGATTTATAAATATATCATCTTGCTCACTGTTTTGATCTAGTTCATGTTCATTTGTTTCTACATTTGTTTTGTTAGATTCGTCATTAAAAATAACAGAACTTTGTTCTTCTCTTTTTTCAACAAATGGTTCTTTTGTACTATTGCTCATTAGATATATATTTTTTTTTCGACGGTCCTTCTCTGAATATTTATCATTGCTTTCATTTTGTGACAAGCCATTAATTCCATACTGCAGTTTCGAAAATGTTTTTGTTTGTAAAATGACTTCTTTACTAAACAGGTTAAAATTATACAAGGAATGAATAATAGGGATAAATTGGGAACACAACTGTTTTTTTTTCTGTAATATTTTTTTCAATTTTTGAATTTCATACATCAGTGTTTTATTTGCTGCGTATAATACGATTAAAGGATGTTCTTCTAAAGGTAAATAATTGTTCCATATGTTTGAATAAAATATAATTTCTATTACAATCTCACTTATGTATTTTTTTACAGTATTCACATATAATATGATTAAGTCTTTTTCTCTTTTGTCGATATTTTTTTGATGATTCATATTTTTTAAAGAATCAAATTGTTCTGTACCTGTATCTGTATGTTTCAATTTATCACCTGAAGTCTTTTGTTGATCATATGTTTCTTCCATAAACCGTACATTTTTTTCATTTTCTTTTTTTCTTTCATTTGTTTTTCTTTCATTTGTTTTTATTTCGTTTTTTATATTTGATCTCTCATTATCTAAAGTATTTTTAGATAAGTGTTCTGCACTGTTTTCCCAATATTTCACCAGTTCTTGTTTCTTCCCCTTACCTACTTCTTGTTCTAGATCATGTATCTGGTCTTTTTTGTGAAATAATTGCTCCATTTCCTTGCTCAGAATATTGTGAAAAATATTTTTTGCACTGTTGTAAATAAAACACCGAAAATAATTGGATAATATATTGGGTCCATTAAAAATAGTGTCGATCGAAAAATTTTTTTTTTTCGAAATAATATTATCATAAGTAATTTTTGTGACATGTCTTTTAAAATCTTTATGTATTTGTTCTGTATCATCATGAACACTATTTTGAGATTCATTTTCCATATCTCCTATTTGTTCTGTTTCGTCTATTTCCTTGTCTGAAATGAATATTTCATTATTCTTTTTATTTTCTTTTTTTCTAAGAAGATTCATTTTACGAAATAATGGAGAAGCATTATTATTATTATTGTTATTATTACTATTACTACTAATATTATTATTATTATATTTATTATTATTATTATTATTATTATATTTATTATTATTTTTATTATAAGAATCATTATTAAATTTTTTTTTTTCCACTTTTTCTATTTTGTTTCTCTTAAAAATGAAAGAATGATCTACTTCTATTTGGTTATCATATTGTTTTACTACGTTTTCATTTATTTCTTTTGATGTGTCCGTAGTTTTTTTTATTTTGTATTTTACAGTTTCATCTTTTCCAAGAGTATTCTTCTCTGTGTATCTTTTTACTCCTTCGACATTTATAGAGAAAAAATTATGAATCATTATAAACACATCCAACAGATAAGGTAATGAATACATATCAATAAGTTTTCTGTAGTTGCAAAAAATAAGAAAAAAATAATTTCGAAAATCACAACTAATTAATCTCATAAAAATGATGTCAATTACAATTTTTTCCGTTCTTGAAATATTGATAAGTGAAAAGTTGGACATTTCTTCTTTTTCTTGATTTTTTGTACTTTGTTCTAATTCCTGCATTTTTCTAGTTCTAAGATTTTGTACATTTTTTTTTTCCTGTTGTTTTGTATCTGAGTGTTTTTCTACATTTCCACATATCAATTCGTTTTCTGCTAGAACTAACTGTGTAGTAAAAAAGTCATTCGAATAAAATTGTTTTTTCAAATAATAAGACAAAACATTAGGTATGTGTGGACTTATCCAATTTTCTTTGTGGTTATAATTATAAAATATCAAAATGCTGTAATATCTTTTTAAATATACGATGTCGTTATATAATTGTTTTTTCTTTTTTTTTCTGTTTGCAATTTTTTCTGCGCAAACCGAATCCAGAGAAAGAGCATAATCCATATTATTATTTTCTAGTGAAAGATTAGTAAAAAAGAGAAATTTTCTTTTTTTTTTTTCTTTTTCTTTTTCTTTTTTTTTTCCTTTTTCTTTTCTTTTTCTTTTTCTTTTTTCTTTTCTTTTTCTATTTTTTCTTTCTGTTGCTTCATTTTTTTAAGTTTTTTTTTCATTAATTTTTTTTTTTGGAATCTGACATTCTGCTTTCCGATATTTTCATTAACAGTTCTCTTTCTCCATCATTTTCTTCATCTTTTTCTTCATCTCTTTCTTTTTTTCTATACTTTTCTTTTTCTTCTATTTCTTTATCACTTTCCTTCTGCAATAAGAAATATTGTACTTTAAGATTTTTCAACTGTTCACTTACATTCCTACGTATTATATCAATTTCATTTTCACTTTGTTCTCGCTCTTTTTCTCTTTCCAAATCTTCCACAATTTTGTACGACAAAAACTTGTCAAAATGTTTAACAATAAAGTATAAAGTGCTTGCGTTTTTTACGTTGATTATTTTTTCGTTAGATTGTTCATTGATAAAAAGTTCTTTTTCTGTATTTATATTTGTACAATCGTGTATATCGGAGCGTGATTCCGCATTTATGTTTTTAAGAAAAATTTCTATCTGTTGTTTCTCTTTTTTATTTTCTACTGTTAACAATTTTTTGTCAAAAAAAGAATAAAACAAATGCATTGTAAAGTAGAGAACGAATGTACTAAGAGGTAACAACGTGGTTTCTCCTCCGTCCTCATATTTATTTTTTGTTTTTGAAGTTAAATCATTTCCACATTGTAAATAATGTCCTATTAACAGTAATCCTTGAGTAATCGAAGGAACATCTGTAAACATGTTTAAATGAGAACTAAAATCAATAATACAAGAACAATAGAATACTAAAAAAAAATGTAATAAAATGCGATCTAGAAACCAGTTTGAAAAGATAACTGTTTCAACATTTATTTTGTAAAATACTTTGTTGCGTATGTTTTTCTTTTTCTTTTCATTTGCTCTATGTCTTTCATATACTAAATATTCTTCTTCATTTTTTTTAGCTGCAGATGGAAATTTATTTCTGTTAATTTCTTTTTTCATTACATTTTTTGTATTCAGTTTATGATCATTTTTAGAAACTTCATGAGCTATATATATTTGATTGTCATTTGCTTTTGATATATTATCTATTGCATACTGTTCTTCAAATATCTTTTCTTCATGTGAACATTCATCTAAATACATATTTCGAAACAAATGATCATAATCTATATTCGCTTCACCAAATTTCTGATTTTCTTTTTCCGATTCCTCTTCGGATAAAGATACGGATGCAAATACAGATGTTGATACAGATGGAGATACAGCAGCAGATACGGATGCAGATATGGATGCAGATATGGATGCCGATACTGATGTTGATTCGTGACCATAATTATTTTGTGTTTTTTTATGTTTTTACTATTTTTATCTATATAAAGGTCATAATTCGAATTTTCATTTCTGTATTCTTCATGTAAACTATTGTCCCTTTTATACATGTCATGTTTTTGTTTTTCTTTTTTCTTATTTCTTTGGTAATCTTCATCTATCAATTTCCGAATGTCTAGATCGTAACATTCAATTTTTGTAAAGTATCGTACCAGATTGGATACGTTTTTTTTTTTCTGACATATCTTTTGATACCATTTTCCATTTTTCAAAAACAACTGCAATTTGTGAATTACATGAAACGATTTAATAAAATTTTTTAAAAGTAGATTGCAAATAAATATGATTTTTTCATCTGTCTGTAATGAACTATAACTAATAAATTCTTGTTTTTGTTCCTGTGTCTTCGTCTTCATCTTCGTTTTCGTTTTCATGTTGATATTTTTGTTGTAGTTGTCGTTGTAGTTGTTGTTGTAATTGTTGTTGATGTTGTTTTGTGTTTTGTATTTGTGTCCACCAGTATTTGATTTCATTTCTTGTGTACTTCTCTTCCTTTGCAAAATGGTGTCATAAATTGTTTTAATTTTTTTTTGGACTTGTTTCATATATTTCGTGAAGGAATTATTTTCTTGGACTTTGTTGACGTAGCTAAAAAATTCATCATTATTTTGGAAACTTTCAATATTGTCAACTATGTAGGGATAAAAAACGAGATTGAAATAAGGAATAAATTTTACAAAACGACTGAATTTTAAATATAAAGATACATATAAAAGATGTAGTTGTCTTTTTACCCAGTCTGTATATATAATAAAAATATCCGTTGTTGAACCACTCTTGCTTCCTTGAGTCTTTTTTTTTCTTCCCTCTATTTCTAAATCGATTTCAAAAATGGTATTATAATTTAAACTTTCCAGAATTCGAATAATTCGAAAACGAATATCTAACACATGGAAAGAAGAAGTATATCCATAATTCATGTAATGATTTGGAACTGTCAACAAAGTAATTACATCATTCATTTTCGAGTTAATGCCTAATTTTATTCGAAATATATTTATAATTCTTTTTATTAAAATAAGATTTTGTAATTTCGAATGATATATGTCATTTATATATTGAAAAGAATTTGATAAACGGTTGTTCAATTCTTTCATTTCATATTCTGATTCTACATGTGATTTTTTCTTTTCATGTTCGAATTCACTGTTTTCCAATTTTTCTTTTTCATCATCATCATCATCATCATCTTCTTCTTCTTTTTTCTTTTTTTCCTTCTCCAATTTTGTTAATAAATCCTTTAATTTTCCTATTTCTGCTGATTCCTTCAACTTCTTTGTTTCTTTCTTTTTAGAAGAAATATGAAGGTTTTTTTGCTTTTCTTGCTCAAGGTATCTATTTTTGTTTTCGATTTTTGTATTGTTTGTTTTTTCTTTTTTTTTCTGTTCATTTCCCGATCGGCTAAAGAATGTCATTTTGTTATTCCCACTTTTTGTTTTTGGCCAGTTATTTTCGATTTCCTTTTTTTGTTCTTCTTTCGTGATTTCCCTTGATTTGAGTAATACACGATGACTTAACATGGAGTATATTTTTTGGAACCTTTGGTCTTCCATTTTTTTTTTTTTATTAAAATCAAACAAATAATAAGAATTCAGTTGTACGGAAATAGAATAATAAATAAGAAGAAGTGTTTCGTATGCCATGAGTTGATATTGATATTCATTAATTTCCTTATCTCCAAAATCTACGGAATTTAAGGAAAATGAATACAAGCTTTGAAGAGACGAGAAATTATTCATTCCCAATGGTAGTTGGAATGGATAAAAGATATGTCCTTCTTCATGATAATATCCTTTGAAGAATTTTTTCTTAGTCCATCTTTTTTCTCCTTCGGTTGTAACACTTTTATAAGGTGAAATATGAAAGTTGTTTAACATATAAAGATATTTTTCATAATTTTTTTGCCTGTTTGTTAGAAAAGTAATAATGTTTTTTTCATCTTTTAGATGATCATTATTTAGATATGTGCTCAATACTGGACGTGTTTGTGTTTGATTAGCACTACTCCGTTCTTTCCATAATGCCCAATCAGAATGCTCTGTCCATGGCATTTTATTTGGAAAAGTATTACTGCTGTTCCGTTCAATGGAATTTTGCCTGCTCCAATTTTCCTTTTGTTTATTGATAATAATTGGGATATAAAATTTATCGGGGGATTGATTATCCCATTTTTCTAATTCAGTTTCTGATCCTGCTTCGAATTCAGCTTCATCTTCATCTTCATCTTCATCGTCTTCGCTTCTTTCCTCTACATTTTCTTCCTCTTGTTTGTTTTTCTTATTTTTCTTTTTTTCTTGTTCTTCTTCGTTAGCAAAATCAGAAATATAATCAATATACTTGTTTTGTTTTTCTACCAATCCCCCCATTAAAAATGTGGCTTTTGTTTTTTACCAGATTCCGGTTCTGCTACTTCTTCAAGTTGGTGCTTTCCCCCACTTAAGTGTAAACTAACCCAGGACTTTTGATTTATGTTTTCCCTCGTACTTCCCTTCTGTTTATCTTCAACTATATATTTATTCCATTTTTCTCCTTTTTGTTCCACGTCTCCTGTTTTTATCGTTTGTGAAGTTTTCGTACTTTTTCCAATTTGTATTTCTGTTCTACTTTTACTTTTACTTTCTTTTTCGCTTTCCTTTTCTCTTTCCTTTTCTCTTTCCTTTTCTCTTTCTTTTTCTTTTCCTTTTCTCTTTCTTTTTCTTTTTCCTTTTCTTTTTCCCCTTCTCGGCTTCTGTAATTCTCTTTTTCATCTCTTCCTTTTCTTTGCAAATTTTCTGTACCTCTTTCGATTGGAGAATCTTTTTTTCGAATGGCAAAATTTTCTTCTTTCTTTTCTGAAATTATCGAGGGCTTCATTCTCTCAGCGGAAATACCCGATTTCCCTTCTCCCTGTTTGTGTAATTTTGTTAGGTTTATTTCTTTTTTTAAAAGGACACTCAGCCACTGTTGGTAATCTTTTAAAGAATCAGAAGTGTCTGCAACATTCACGAAATTCTGTAACTTTTTGTTTATTTCACTACTATGTCGTAACAATGTTATTAAAAACATTCGAAAACTTTCATAGAGTTTATCGATTCTTTTTTTCTCTCTTATTTCGAATTTTTCCAAATAGTTTTCGGAATACCAGTAACAACTCTTTCGAGTTTCGATTGCACTCTTCTTGAAGTCGTTTTGTTTGTTTGCTGTTTCCTTTTGATTTTCATTTTTTGATGGTGATTTATGAAGGTGTTTTTTTCGTAGAATTTCTTTCCGTTCCACTAATTCTTTTATGCTACTGTATAAAAATTCAAAAAGCTGTTTTCTTTCTTTTTGGAAGCTGCCAATTCTATCCTTCGATTTGTTGACTAAATAAACGCTGACATTTTTTCCAAATTTTTGTTTCAGTTCATTAAGAGTTTTTACTTCCTTGTTTAATTTAACATTCAACTCTTCTAAATGAGAAAAGGAATTTTTATATTTTTTGTCCTGTTTGTATTTGCGGGCACAATCTTCATTTTCCATAAATTGTTGTAAATCGTTTTCCATATCTTCTAAAGGAATATTATCAATATATATTTCTAAATAACCATTTTCATTGGTTTTAGCTGATTGATTCATTATATATCGTTCATCCTTATCAATGGTATTCGTAATCTCTTTTTTTCCCAATTTGTCTTTTTCCCTGTATATTTCATTAATTTCACTTATTCTCCCCGCTTCTTCTGTTTCCAACCCCTTCACAATTTGTTTCTCTATTTTTTCAGAAATTTCCCCATTTGTTTCATATACTTGTTTTACTGCGGATAGTACACTAGCAAAACAGTCGATGAAGTAATCCTGCTGAGTAATGTCTTTTTCTTTTTTTCTTTGCAAAACCGAAATAAACCGCACACTGTCGTCATGTATCTTTTTCAAGGAGTCACTAAACACTCGATACGCTTCACCTAACTGAATGAATGTGTTTTTTATTTCTTTGTTTGTCTCAATACTGTAAAAGTCTCTTTTCTTCAAAATTTGAGCTACTTCATCTAAACATTCCTCGTTAGGAAACTCGGAACTGTGCAAATGTAACATTGTGATGTGGATATGAGACACTACCGAGAAATAAAAAAGCAGAATTTCATTTAAAGAGATTGCAATAGAAAACGTTACAAATTAAAGAAAAAAAGATACTGGGATAAATATAAGAACACAAATAAAATGGCGTAATATATAAGTTTCCCACTTTTTCTTGTTTCTCTTTTCCCTTATCACCCCTTATCACCCGTTATTTTGTTTTTCTCTATATCTATTAACCCTTCTTTGTTCTTAACAATATATAGGTTTTGTTCTTAACAATATATAGGTTTTGTTCTTAACAATATATAAGTTTTGTTCTTAACAATATATAAGTTTTGTTCTTAACAATATATATGTTTTGTTCTTAATATATAAGTTTTGTTCTTAACAATATATAAGTTTTGTTCTTAACAATATATAAGTTTTGTTCTTAACAATATATAAGTTTTGTTCTTAACAATGTATAGGTTTGATTCTTAATAATATGTAGATTTTGTTCTACCACTTCGTCTAAACAAAGTCGAAGTAAATATGTATACGCTTTGTAAACAAAAGACAACAGGAGCACCACTTACAGTAAGAGCTATGATAATAGAATTACGACAAAGAACGAGAGAAGTGAACAAAACAAAACACACAGACAAAGAAAGAGAAAGAAACAAACGTACTAAAATATAAGAAAGAAAGAATAGAAAAAAAAGAAAAGAAATGAACAAACAGATAGACAGACAAACAAACAAACAAAAAAAAATGAACAGAAGAGAACAAAAAGAAAAGGACGTTAACAAAACACACAAAAATTAAAAACAATGGAGTTTTCTTTTTTCGCGCCAATATTCCGTTTTTATTGCGTACGCAAGGAAGTGCACATGGTAGTGCAAATGCTTATAAAGATTCTGCCGATAAGTAGAGAGAGATACAGAGAAAAGGAGAAAGAGAAAATAAAAATACTAGAAACGGAAGTGTACTAGAAGAAGTGACAGTTGTATTTTTGAGTAACTTTCTCTTTTTTCTTTTTAAAGGTCAATAAAAACATACAAGCTTCCTAACGTAAAATATTTGGAAATTACAAAAAATGCCCCCAATGTATTTAAGTACACATGTAATATCAGGGATTTATTTGCACGGAAGTATATGGGCCAATAAAAAATGTTGCGAAACATAGGAGGTAAATACGGAAAAGTGAAGTTGATAGCAGAAAAGCAAAATAATAGAAAACGCAACCCAGAAACTTTCAAAAATAGAAAAATGCATCAAAAAAAAAAAAAACCTACACCAAAAATGGAAAAGGAGAATTAAAGCCGAACAAAATGGTGTAACAATATGTTTGAAGTCGATCACAGATGTTTGTTATTTTTTTTTTCTTTTTTTTTAAATTGCGTATTTTTAAGCTTAAAAATAACGTCGAAGAATGGTTTCAAATCTACTTTTATTGAGAAAGAAAAAAAAGACATAACAAAAACGAATTTATTCGAACATAATTGTGTTTCTAGTTTTTTTTTTTTTTTTAATGTTCATCTGAAGCATTCGGACTTTTTAATTTATCATTTATTAAAACTCTTTTGAACTGAACTAACTTTTGATTAAAGCATCTACCAGATAGAAAGAAATATAAAGCATTCAGAAGAAAGTGGACAATTTTTGTTTCTTGCAACAAGAGTGCTTGAATCTGTTGCAAGTAAGAAAATGAAAAAAAAAAAAGGATAACAGAAAAAAAAATAATGCATTTAGGAAAAAAAAAAAAAAAAAAAAACAACAAAAAGAAAAACACAGAAATGGAAAGAAAAGTAAAAACAAAGTAAAAGAAAAGTAAAAACAAAGTAAAGAAAAGTAAAAAAAAAAAGTAAAAACAAAGTAAAAAAAATAAATAAATATTTTTCAGTTGATATACGAAGAAAACGTAGTAACGGTTAAGAGCCATAAAACGCATGAATGTTTATTTGGTTTAGATTTATTTTGATATTACATATATTTTTTTGTAAACACATTATTTCGATCATACAGCTTTTTTATGGTTTGTAATTTTATAGTTTGTAATTTTACAGTTTTTCAATTTTTTATTTTTGTTTGATGGAACCCCACAAAATCATTTTTTCTTGAAATTGTTATGTCTTTATAATAGAATAGATCTATATGTTCTTAAGTTATCTATGTATTTTAAATCATTTATCGATCAGAATGGCACAGCAACTTAATAATAGCAGCAATATGGGGGTTAATAGTTTTTCAGGGGATTCTTTTGTGGAGTCGTTCACTCAATTTTTAGAAAATGTAAAACGGGAAACTAAGGATGTATTTGAATTGCTAAATTATCCTTGTATGTATCACAATTCTAAG
>LSRZ01000574.1:0-11978 GCA_001625125.1 Haemoproteus tartakovskyi
CAAAAAATTGTACACATTTCGATAAGTGTGTTTTTTTTTTGGGTTTTTAAAACTTTCTTAGACATAACCATTTCATTCTATCAGTTCATAAATACAACCACATCATCTCTTATAGTTTGCTTTTTTTTTCTTTCTCAACAAGAAACATCCTTTTATAAAAAAAATAATGATAATATTAATCATACAAACAATTAAAATAATATGAATTATAATATGAATTATACTAACATGAATAATAATATGAATTATACTAACATAAATAATAATATAAATAATAATAATAGTTCCAACTGTTTCCACCAACTTATTTACAAAAAGACAATTACAACTATTGTAAGACTATTACTGAATATAAGATTACTATTGTAAGACTACTGTAACATAATCTAAACATCTTATAAAATATTTATATCCAGAAAATGTCTGTAACATCACAGACTGTTTTTTTTTATTTTTTTTTATTTTAGTTTTTTTTTTTTTATTTCCCCAAAAGATAACACAGATTTACAAAAAAAAAAAAAAAAATTCAACCAATTAATGAAGATGTAAAAAATTTTATATGAAATAAAATAAAATGGAATATAAAAGAACAGAAGCAGCTTAAGCATCTAAAAAAATAAAAAAAATTAAAAGAGATAAATAGTTAAATCAGTTAAAGCAGCATTTTAAAAAAATAATAATGATAATCATTTATCGATTCATAACAAATTTCAAAAAAAGTCAGCTGAAATAATAATTCCTTTAGTATTTTTTTGCTGACACAAACAGAAAAAGAAAAAAAAAAAAAAAAAATAAGACATCAATTAAAATAAAAAAGTGATGAACAAAAAAATATGCTAAACAAAATAGAACATTGAAACTTTTTGTATAATTCTTTTGATATTTAAAGCATAAAAATACAAATATAATAAGATATAAAAAAAAATTGAAATTAAAAGAACAACATTATATATATATAAATATATATATATATGTGTATATAATGATTTTACAATGAATTTACAAAACAATTACAAAAAATTTACAAAACAAAAATGTACAAATGTTACTGAATTTATACAGGTATGTTGTTTTTTACATAATAAAAAAAACAACTAAAAATAATATACTCTGGTATTAATTTTACAGAATGTAATAAAAAACCTCTATAATAATTAGAAATGGAAGAGAACAATACTTTTGTTGTTTTCCCTTTTTTATGTAGTCCAATATTCCAGTTGGTTCTAGTTTTGCAAATAAAAGTGTTATGTATATTGTACATATTGTGAATATTTCGATTCTGTAATTTTTGATAACTAAGAATTGAATTCTGATAATTTTGTTCAAATAGTTTTTTGTATTGATAAGTTCTTCTTATCGTTTCAATTGGATAAGTAATTGTTTGTGCAATATATCCAGTTAGTACTCCCCAAAAAATGTAAGAATATATTTGGGGAGTATTACTAAACAGTTTTTTATACTCATTATCTAAATTTTGAAGGTATCTATCATTATTTGGTTCCACTTTTTTATGTAAAGTACTTTTATTTCTTTCTTCACAATCGAGACTTTGTAAACAGAATTCAATCTGTGGTTCAATAAAACGTTTCGTAAAAAACTCATTCAATTTGATTGATATAAAAAGGTAAGGAAAAAAATTCAAAAGACATACTGTATATCCGCAGTATAAATTTCTTATAGCTATAAATAGTATTTAGGAGGAAAAAAAGAAAAAAAAGAAAAAGGAACATATAGATTAAGAAAAAAAAAGAAAAAGTAGAAAATATAAAATGTTCTAACATTTTTTGTTCGTTTTGCAAAAACATAATTTCAACAAAAAAAAAAAATAATTATATATATTAGTAATTTTGAACTTACTTCTTTTAGAAATTTGACTATAAAGGAAGAGAAAAATACCTCTGCTGTATTTTTTTTTATGTTTCGTTTTTTCAAAATTTAATGCTAAATATGCTTGGGCTACGTCTAATGGATAGGTTAGAGTAATTGCCAAGCAACTGGACAAATATAAGGAAAAGAAGACAGTGGATGAAGTTTCCTTGTTGTCTTTTGTCTTTACTTTCTGTTTTAACGTTTCATAAAATAATAATCGAAAAAAAGAAAAAAACAAAAGTTTTAATATTCTTGGTTGATATCCCCACCAAAAAGATTTTACTCCTTGATTAGCTAATATACCTAAAAAAAAAAAATCCCCAAAAAAAAACATATTTTTTGCGCAATTAGTTTTGTTAACTCAGAGTGAATAACTTAGATGTGATTTACATTTACAAGCTGAAACGTTATGTATAAGTTAAAGGATGATACATACAGGTTTTACAAAATTGGTATTTTATAAAATTATTTTCTACAAAAACGTTTTTTTTTTTTTTTTTTTTTTTTATAATTTTTTTTTATGATTGGTGTAATATTTCCTTTTTCTTTTCTTCTATATTTTTTGTTTTTTTCTATGTTTTTGTGTTTTCGTTTTTTTTTTTTTCATTTTGATGTCTGACTTTTTGTTATGTTTTTGAAACTAAAAGAAGAAGGAGTAATAAAAATTGATCTAAATAGTTGTGGCTGTGTTTGTTTAATTAATAAAACTCTTTCGAGAGGTGCCACAAAAAATTTAGAAATGACGTTAGATCCCCCATGAGCTAGAAAGGTCGTTATTAATAATTCTTTATTACTATTTTTTTTTTTTTTTTAAGTAATACTTTTCCATAAGATCAAACAACTTTATTTAAATAATTTGGTATTACTACTGTCGTTTTTTAATTACAAATAGATGAAACAAAAAAAAAAAAAAAAAAAAAATACAATCTCAAAAGGAAATAAGTTATTTTTTGAATAAAAAAATTATTTTAAAAAAAAAAAAAAAAAAAAAAGCTGTTGCAGAACTTCTATAATTGCAATTTTTTTGTTTCAGCAATTTCGTTTTTTTTTTTTTTAATTTCTTGAACTTTTTTTAGAATTTTAAATAACTAAATAACAAATACATATACACATCCGTATAAATTTCTTTTTGTCGCCGTTTTGTCGAAAGTAGTGTTTTGTTAATAACGTTCTCTTTTGACTTTTAAACATCGACTTGAGATGTTACGAAACGATAGAAGAAAGGAAGATGAAATAATACGGAGAAGAGCGAATATATAAAAGAAGAAAGGAAACGATGAGGAACAAAAAGAAATGAGATATGAAACTAAAAAAAAAAAGGAGGTAAGACGAAGTCTGTCTGTCCGCCTGTCTGTCTGTCATACCCCAAAAAATAACACGCTTTTTTTTAATGTGGATTTAATATTTAGCTGAATAAGTTTCTGTATGTCTACATATTTGTTTTTTAGGTTTTCTTACTTCAAGTTTTTAACTGTTATGTTTTAATTTTTTTTTTTTTTTTTTTTACATTTTTCAATACAATTCCATTTCTGTGATGATACTGTTTTGAAGAAGTTATTTTAGAAGTCACTTTTCTTGTTTTACAAAAATGAATGGCTGTTATTTTTTGATATATCTTTTTTATCTTGAAAAGGTAAGTATTTTATTTAGGTATTTGCTCTTTTTGTTTTCGGTTAATCTTGGTCTTTTCTTTTTTTTTCTTTTTTTTTCTTTTTTTTCGTTTTTTTTTTTTTTTATTTCTTTTTTTTCTTTCCATTTTTTATGCCCTTACATGTTCCTATTTATTTCTTAACACTAATGCATGAATAATAAAGTATGCATTTGGTGATATTTTAAAAGGAAAGGCATCAAGTGCTTTCTAAAAATTCAACTCCTTATGTTTATATTATTATTATTATTATTATTAATAGTATTAGTAGTAGTAGTTGTAGTAGTAGTATTAGTATTAGTAATAATAGTATTAGTAGCTCTAGTTAAATTAAAAATATAAACGATTCAATAAACCTACTAATATTGTAACTACCAGTACAAGTGTCAATACCAGTGTCAATAAGTCAAGTCAATACTAGTAGCAATAGGAGTATGAGTATCATTGATGCTAATAATAATAATATTGATAATAATAATAATAATAATAATAATAATGATAATAATAATAATAATGATAGTACTAGTAGCAGTACTAGCGAATTTTATTTCTATTAATTAAACATCTATTTTTATGTAATAGCTTTTCTTAACTGTCTTAATAAGATTTTTCATTTTCTAATATAAATACATATACATAAGTACACATATATATATATATGAAATAAAAAGAAAATAATTTTCTGAATGTTTTCAAGACTTCATTTTTTGCTGTTTTGTTTTGTTTTATTACTTACATATATTTTCATTTGGAGATTTCTTTATGATTTTTGTTTGGATATATTGTTGTCCATTTGTTTAATAAATGATTGTTTGGTTGTTTATATCTATTCTTTTGTTTTATCTTTATTTTTATATTTATCATTACATTATATTTTTTTTTGTATTACTATTTTTTTTTTTATTTCTTTTTTTTTTTGATTTTTCTTTTATTATTTTGTTTTTTCTTTTTTTCTTTTATTATTTTGTTTTACTTTTTTCCGTTTTTTATTTCCGTTTCTTATTTCCTTTTTCCATTTCTGGTTTCGCTTTTATCAAATTGCGAACACTTTAGGAGCAGAAATGCCAATCCAAAGAAAAGCCCAACTAAATTCTTTATCAGAAAAGAAAAGATCAAATAAAAAAAGTATTGTGTTGAACATTATTGCTTTACTGATTCTTGTTATTTTATGCTTTGCGGCAGGTTTGACAAAAATTAAAGAAAATAAAAATTAAAGTAAACAAACTGAAGCAAACGAAAATTTATAAACACTTTTTTTGTTTCTTCTTATCTCTTCTAATTAATAGGAATAGTATTAGGCCTGCTGACTGCGTTATACATTCCTGAAATACAGATTTCGAATAATGAAGAGAATAAATTTAAATTTTTATCTCGAAATAACAAAATAGTCATTGGAGGAAAGTTACAAATTCTATTAAAAATTAAAAATCAAGCTATTTTGTCTAGTAACCTGAATTTAGAAAACGTACAATATTTTTATTATCCCGTTGGAAACAATTACAATTGTTTATTGTACAACGGAGGTAAAATAAAACAGAAAAAAAAGGAATCAAAAAAAGAAAAAGAAAAAGAAAAAATACAGAATAACAAAAAAATAATATATTATTCAGAATCTGTTCATACTTTCCGTCTTGTCTGTCTCCCTACCTCCCTACCTCCCTACCTCTCTATCTTTCTATCTCTCTATCTTTATATCTTTCTATCTCTCTACCTCTTTTTCCATTTTTCCATCTCTTTTTTTTTTTTTTTCTTTTTTTCTCTATTTTTCTTATTCATTTTAACGAAATATTATTTCATCATTTCTTAGTTTTATAAATTGAGGCTATATGTAATTAAAAAAATAATTATATTTTTTTTTTTTTAGGAGTATTAGGAAATTACGAAACAGATGGACCAGCGTTACAATACAGAAGTGAAATTGGAATTCCTCTGAACAACACTGAAGATTTTATTGTTACCAAATTATCAGTAAACAAATTAAAAAGAAATAATAAAAAAAGAAAAATTAAAAAAAGAAAAAAAGAAAAACAGAAAAAATGGTTGTAAACACAAATACAACAAAAGTTTTTAACATGAGAAATGGAAAATATGAATTGCATCTGTTATTTATTTTTGAAATTATTTTGGAAATTTTATTTTATTTTTTATGTAGGTTCATTTAAAATACACAATATTTGAAGAAAAGGATATAAAAATTTCTCTACCTTTTTCATTAGGATATGAAGTAACAGAACAATTAAAAGAAGAAATCCAACCTTTATACAACGATTGCAAGAATTTTAAAAAAATATTTTTTTCTATTCGATTTAATACTGTATACATTTCTAACGCTTTTAAAACGACTATCCATAATACATTTTTTGAATATGTTTTTTATTCTAAATGTGTTATTGACGAAAAAGTTGATGCGTTTTTCAACGCTCAACCGAAAAACAAAAAAATTATTTTACAGGGAATGACTAATAATCCTAATTTAATAGAATAACCGATTTGTGTGAATCCTTCCAAAATCTAGAACAGTTATTATATTTATTTTAAAAAAAACATTCTTCATTCCCTTTCTCCCTTTCTCCTCTTTCATCTCTTTCTGGATACATTTATATGATACTTATTCTTATGATACTTATTCTTTTTTTTTTTTTTTCTTGACGTTTTTTTGATTCTCCGAAATTATTTATTTCTTTTCATTGTGCTGTACCTTTTAGTGTTTCGTTTTTTTTTTTTTTTTTTTTTGTTCATTTCTTTTTAAAATTAGAAGGTAAAAATAACCAATGTGTTTATAATAGTTTAATTCTAAAATTGTAGAAATTTATGTATAAATAATTATGCAACGAGTCACAGTCATTTAACAAAATTTCTTGAAACATTGATCATATATTTTTTTAAATAAAAAGAATGTATTCAAAGTTATTATACAAAAAATAGAACACTGTTTTTGGTTCCGTTCTATTCGATTTGAATAGATTATATTAGATTATATTAGATTAATTTAGATTATATTAAATTAAATTAGATTATATTAGATTAATTTAGATTATATTATATTAAATTAAATTATATTATATTATATTAGTTTAGATTAGATTAAATTATATTTTTAAATTCAACATCAAATCAATTAATTCTTTCAGATAAAGATATTTAATTCAACAAGATAAGAATCACGAAAATGAAAAGAATAAAGAAAAAAAAAAATCATAAAAAAAAATCATGATATATGAAGATGATATATAAAGATGATATATGAAAATGAAAAATGAAACATAACCTGTTATAAATGTATTAATAAATGTATTAGTAAATGTATAAGTAACTGATCAAATATAAACAGAAGAATCAGAAGTTAAGAAAATAATAACAGTAATCAGTGAAAACAAAATAAAAAGAATATAAAATAAAAAAATATAATAAAATATAATATTTATTATAATGAGATATTGTAGGCACTCAATTAATTTTTTAAATAGATAAAAAAAAAAGGATTTGAAAAAACATTTAGCAATGTGGTATTCCTTTAACATATTTCAGCTCTTTTTCATTATTCACAAAATGCATAACGTCATCCAGAAATAAAATATAAGGAAGGACATATCGAGAAAACAATTCTCTTTTCACAATTTCAAAAGGCCTAAAATTAAAAAAAAAAAAATAAAAAAAAAAATAATAATAACAATGATAAAAATAAAAATAAAAATGTTTATGACCAAAGCAAAAACAAAAACAAAAATAAAGAATTTACTATTTGTAAAACCCCATAAAATATATATATATATATATATTTTTTTTTACCTCATTATAAAAACAGTAAAAATAGTCAAAAGTAAAATCAAGGAAACATTTATTTTTAGGCCTAATAGAATATAAGGGCTATACATCCAGAAACACACATTCAATAAAATTATCCATATAGTTAATAGAGCCCATACATTTTTAAGTCTATGCATAAGCAAGAAATAAAAAATAGGAACAAATACATAAAACTCGGCGTCATAAAAGATGATATTTCTGAAAAGAAAAAAAAAAAAAAACTGGAAAATCAAAGATTAAATATATAAAAGGAAAATTCTGAAGTACCATAGAATATGTAAAGATAAGTGTAACATTATAACATACTTGTATGTGTTTTTCAATGCTTGTAATTCCGTTGCTGTTAAATCCCAAAAATTGCGATGAACTAGTAAAGCAGTCCATAGATAATCATACAAGGTCAATATTAGACTGAGAAATAAAGAAGTTAATGAAAGAATTAAACAAAAAAAGAAAAAAAGAAATAAATAAAATGGAAATGTAAATGAAAATGAATATGAAAATGATTTTTTCCTATAATATCTAAAAGAGTACTGCTTTCATTTCTTTCTTCAGAGTGTTTTTTTTTTTTATTTTTTTTTTTATTTACACTTTTCTGTTAAAAATTTTTTTTATCCTCTGTTTTATTTATTTATTTATTTATTTTTTATGTATCTTTTCCTTTTTCTTTTTTGTTTCTGGTTTCGATTTTCATCAGCACGTACATAAATATGGCTAGGATAAAAGATCTTATTTTAATGAGAAACGCATTCCATGGTGTAATAGATTTTGTTTTTATTATTGGCAGAATAATGATAGCGGTAACAAAATAAGGAAGTATAAATCTTACAGCTAAGGGTGTCACAAAGCTTTTTCTTCGAAGCTGAAAAAAAAGAGAAAAGAAAAGTATGTTTTGTTCTCATTTTGTAAAGATTCCTGATTACTTTTTTTTTTTTTTTTTTGTTTTTTTCTTTATCTTCTGCGTTGTCTCACCAAAAATAGTAATTTACTGATGTGTAAAGGAGCAATACGTAAAACAAAAGAGAACAGATTGAAAAATATAACGAGACAAATATGATAAGCATAATTTTCAACGTGATATAATAAATCAAACATATTAGACCACATAATATAATATCGTTCAACCTTTTCATCTAAAAAACATAAAAAAATATCTGTAGCAGGCGCCATTCCTTGTTTTACGTTAGCATTTTGAATAACATAATTAATTTTTTCTATATATTTAAATAAGGCATATAATTTTTGTTTGATCACATGTTGTATATAGGTAAAATTAATGAACATCACTTTCCCGTCGCCCGTCAAATCACTATATAATGAATTTACAGATCTGCAACTGATAACTGCTGATTCTTTCATTGAATCATTTTTCGTTTTGAGAAAATTGGATGTTCCTCTTCTTATTCCGCTGCTTGCTGTTTCTAATAGTCCTATCCCTGTTGCAGATCGTGTCTCTAGGTTTGTCACTGAATCTATTCCCGTTCTTGTTCCTATGTTTGTACCCGTCTCATCTAGTTCTTTTTCTTCTTCTGTGTCTGTAATATCATTTTGTCTTGGCGTTTTCAATTTGAATTTTTCATCGTCCTCATTTTTGGTGTAAGTAAAAAAAAGATCCGAATTTTTTATTGGTTTGAGTGTTTTGAGTTTATTTAACTTAAAAAAGTTTTTGATTACTTTTGATTCTTTGTCATTATCTTTGGATGGGGCTGAAAATCCGGGTACGGCAAGATTATCTTCCTCCGTATTTTCGGAAGTTTCATCATCATCATCATCTATATCACTTAATTTTATTAAATCGTCATCACTTAATTTTTCCATTGTTTTTAGTTTGATACCACGATCTTCTACTATTTCGCTCATAGGAGCTTTTCTTTCCAGTCCTTTATTCCATTCAATATTACTTACTTGTGATTCACCAAGAGTTCTTTTTTTTCTTTTGTGAAACATTTGAAGCCCATGTCTTTCTTGGCGAAGAAAGCTTTTTGTTTGCTTTTTCGATTTTTTAATAGGTGTATTATCGGAATCATTTGGTTTCTCTTTTTTCTTAACTGATTTTCTATTTTGGTAGAGTATTATAGATTCTCGATAGTTTAATTTTTTGTCCGTTATACCTACAGTTGAGTGTTTATTTTTTTTTTCATTGTGTCCATTTTTATATTTCCCTCGTTCCTTGTTTTTGCTCGTGTCGTCTTCTGTTTTTCTATGTTTGTATTTTTGTTCACTTTTTGGATTTTCCTTTATTTGGGCTATTTCTGCCTCCCGATATTTCGACTCCAGGTTTTTCCATTTATTCAAAAAAGAACTGCCACGATGTTTTTTTTCTTTTTTTCTTTTTTGCTTCAATTGATCGTTTTGCAACAGTTTCTCAGAAATACCAGAAGAGGAATTTCTTAACTTGCATGATTTGATAGTTCCTAGTTTTTTTTTTTTTAGGTTAAAAATGCTTAATGTTCTAAATTTTTTTTTTTTTTTATATTCTTTTTTTTTGTCTTCATTTTCGGAAGGAGAGTGATCTGAAAAAGTCATTTGTTTTGTTTCGTCCTTTAGTTTTGATAAAGTCTTTTTCTTTTTTCTGTTTTTCTCTTTCTTTTTTTCTTTTTCTTTTTCTTTCTCTACCTGCTCTTTCTTCTTTTCTTTTTTTCGTGGTTTTGTGTTACTAATCAAAAAGGTTGTTTTTTTGGGGTAGATTTGTTTGTCTCCTTTTTTCATTTTCTCTAATTTTTTTTTTTCTTTTTCTTGATTCATTTTGTTTTGTATAAACTTGGTTATTTGTTCGTCCATACGATGGGATAAATTTTGTGATAAACGTTGCTCTTGTAGGCTATGCGCTTGATCGATGGTTGCATCGCTAGATTCTTGTTCATCTTGCTGTTGTTTATTGCGTACGTAGAAGAATGTTTTTTGTAATTTCATGATAGATAAAAGAAAATATTGATCGACTTTTTTAGAGAAGGGATACATTTTAATGATTTTTCTTTTTTTTTTTTCTATAGCTGATATGATTAAATACATTTTTCTATGGTAAAGCATTTTCATACAATAATAGGGAGGGTAATGCTTAAATATGCTTTCATTTCGAATTGTAAATAATTTGTTTGATAATCGGCTAGCTACAAATTTTAGGTTCTTTACTTCTGTCGGATTTTTGAGATTCATTTGAGGCAGAATTTTACAGAAGATATTCCATTTCATATTAAGATAGTTATTTAGATCTTGTAAAATATCTGCTAATTTTAACAAACAAATTGCTTGGTACTCATCCAGATATGGAAAAAAGAGAAGCATTTTTTTACAATCGCTGGAAGAAATAGCAACTGTTTTTGCAAAGTAATACAAGTATCGGTAATAGATTACACTTAAAATCAAGGTACAAAATAAAAGGCAAAGAATGTAATAATCTAATGTTTCTAAATTTATCGAAACACATATTACTAATACGGTTAATACTATGAACGCGTCAATAAGACATAAAACTCTTAAATGGTATCTTGAGAAAAATAAAATAATGCTTAAAAAAAAAAAAATTAGACTATTAAATTTAGCATATAATTCAAATATAACAAAGGGGATGGAACAAGATAAAGTAAATAAAATAATAAAGGATACGTCGGAAACTATAGGGCTTTGTAAAATTTTCTGAATGGTATAACATATCATGCTAAGAATAAATAGAACTCCCTGCAAAATAGCTGATATGTCTCCTTTTTTTCTGCTTTTTGTCAGACCTCCCAGTATAAATAAAAAAACGTTCAAAAGGCAGATACCAGCAGTAAGATTGTTCGTTTCTAGTATAAAAATATGTTTTACTTCATTTTTCTTGATAATAGCTTTTCTGTAGTAGAAGGGGAAAATGTCGTTGTTCATTGTATGGCATTTTCTTATGTTGTTTTGTGGTGATATTTTATTATGATATGCTATGTCCTATTTATTTCTATTTATTCCTTTTTTTTTTATTTTTTTTCTTCTTTTGCTTTTCATTTACATTTTTAATTACATTTTCATTTACATTTTTATTTTCATTTTTATTTTCATTTTTATTTTCATTTTTATTTTCATTTACATTTTCATTTACATTTACATTTACATTTTCATTTTCTTTCTCTTTTTCAGTTTTAGTTTCTTTATCCACCTCCTCTTCCTTTGTCGCCTTACCTGGTATTTATGTTCATTTCCAGCATACCCGACTTTCTTCTGAGGCGGCTCCTCGACAAATTCGAGCGCCTGTCATTTATGAAATACTTTAGCATTTTCAGAAAACTGTAAAATCCAAAAATAGAAAAAAAAAATTCAAATGGACCACTTACTTAAATGAGTGTCTTTATATTACTCGGGTACGACACATTCGTACAGATGAAAGAAGCACAACAACAATTTTATGTCCATAAAAGAAAAAAAAAAAAAGGAAACCTGTGTTTTTCTTTCTTAATAGGAGCAAAATTAGAATCTATGTGGATTCATTCCATCCGTTAAAAGATAAGAATTGAAATTCAACAGAAATTGAGTCTAAGTTTAAGTTTGAGTTTTTCCCCACTTCTTCTCTTGTAGTATTGGACTAATATTCCCCTGCTCGGTTTTGCTCATTTTTCTGCATATAAAATTATTCACATTCCATTCTATTTTTATTTTATTTCTTACACATTTTAAAAATGAAAAT
>LSRZ01000577.1:0-11880 GCA_001625125.1 Haemoproteus tartakovskyi
TTGTATTTATACGTTTTTTTTTTCTTTTCTTTTGTTATTCTTTATAAATATAGATAAAATTTATTACGACGAAAAACATTTTTTTTAAAACAATAAAACCGAATCATGTTTAAGCTTCAACATAATGATGAAATGTTACAAAGAAATTATCTTTTTATTTCTATCATATTGTAGATAGAAACAATAAAAAAAATGCATCCATCAATTTATTTTTCCAAAAAAAAAAAAAAAAAACTAAAAATAAAATAATAAAACTACTTGTTTTTAGTATTTAAAATAATAGAAGGGCACATCGTGTACCAACTTGTGCGCGAAATCAAGCGCATCGATAAAATTATTACAAAATAATAAAATAAAATAAATATATAAAAACAGAAGTAACCTAACAATATACGTATTTATAATTAACTTACTTTAACTTACTGAATGTACAGAGGTATAATATATATATATATATGTATTCGTGAATTAATAAAATAAAAAATAAAATAAAATTTAAAAAAAAAAAAAAAAAAAAAAAGAGAATGGAAAGGACAATTATCCGAAAACGCCTAACTCATAATTCTTATTTTTTTATTTCCTTTTGCTTTTATATGCGTTTAACACATTTTTCAATTGTATATAATTTCCTTTCAACTGATAATATAGGAAGGAAGAAACCTATACATATATATATATATATATATATTTCTCAAATATTCTTTAAGTCTGTTCTTCGTTGTTGAAAAAGAAAACTGATTGAACTGCAGCATAAAAAATGTTTATGCTGAGGTTATTTTTTTTTACATATTTATACAAATGTTTCAGATATTTTTCTTTACTGATTCTTTGTAAATCTCTTATCATATCAAATTCTTCTTTTGTCAAAAAAGGTAGCAACGCACAATAACCTAAATAAGGATTTCTTAAATCTAATTTATTATCTAGACTTATTGGGGCAATTCTTGTTCCATACATCTGTTCTAATAATTCTTGCACTTCCTGTTCATTCAATGTATGACCTCCTACACATGTCGTATTCATATTATTTATAAAGTTCATGCCACTACTATCATTATTATTATTATTATTATTATTATTATTATTATTATTATTATTACAATTGTCATAATCAGTTATCTTATTTTCATTCATACCTTTTTGATTTTCTTGTCCTTTCCCTTGTCCCCATCCTTGTAGCTGTGTTTGTGTTTGTATAGGTGTCTGTATTTGTATAGGTGTCTGATTTGGTGTTCGTAACATATCCATTGAACCAAAGGTATTATTCATATTGGCATCACTGGGAATATTGTTCTTTTCTATTTTTTCATTTGCCTTTATATATTTCTTTTCTTCTTCCACTAAATTAATAGATGTTGTAATTTTTTTTACTTCTTCTTGAAATGGTCTACTACCAAAATGTATATAATCATGTACACAACAAATAATTTCTTTAAATTTTTTAAAATCTACAACTATTTCTAAATCGTTTTTTTTTTCTTCTGTCTTTTATTATGAATGATATTATAAAGAGGTTGTTTTTTTGCAGGGAAAAAACATATCTTATCATATTTTATTAAATATTGTATTTTGTATATATTCCCGTTATATAGTTTCTCTAATATGTTTTCTTCTTTTTTATTTTGGTCATTAAAAAACCATTTCTTTAAAAATTGTTCTGCCACTTGTTTTTTCTCTTTTTCAACATTCGAACTTGTTCCATTTTTATATTTCATTTTTGACTCCGAAGCATTTTCCTTTTCTCTATCACTAATAACAAACAATTCCTTTATACACAAAATCCCAATAAGACTGTATGAAGTTTCACCTCCCACAAATGACAGAGGCATGAAATATATTTTATTATTTTTAAATTGTAATTCATCTATATTTATATTGGAAGTATTCGTCTGTTCATTTTCATTTTCGTTTCGGTTTCCTTTTCCTTCTTCATTTGTATTTTCTTTTGTGTTTTCTTTTTCTCTTTTCCTTTGTCCTTCACTAATATCCAGATTGCATCTAAATGTTTTATTTTTTTGTATGGGAAATGTCTTTTTCATATCTCCGTTTTCTGTTTTCATTATTTCTGTTTTCATTATTTCTGTTTTCATTACTTCCTCTTTTACTTCATTCCATATATTCTCATTTTCCACGTAACATTGTTGAGAAGATATAGCAGAGATTCTTTTGATCGAATCAAAAATAACACTATCAAAATCTACATATATTAATTCATATTCTCTTATGCAATTTAATTTGTTACTTTCTAGCAAATACACAAACATGTTGAATATATTACTTTGCTCAGCAGGTACTGGTACAAATACATTTAATCCAGCTTCATGTTTCTGTTTCTGTTTCTGATCATATAGTTTTTCATTCTTCAATTCTTCATCAACTTCATTCCAACCATTATTAAAATGTACATCTTCATGAATCTTCGATTTTATACCTCCCAAAAATTTCTCATGTACATTATTTCCTTCATTAGAATCTATATTTAAATGTATAAATTTGTTTTCTATTGTTTTCAAAATTTCATTTTCAAAAATATTTTCAGTGGAATAATCAAAATTTTCAATTTTCAAATTTTCCACAATTTTATAAAACCTGTTATTTATTTCTCCCACGTTTATATTGTAAATATCCACATATTGGGGTTCTTCCCTTAATGCTTGTAAAGTAAGTTCCAACTTTTTATTTAAAATACAATATTTTAAAAAACCACTGCAAAGTGGACATGCTATTTTCTGGTTTAATAAAGAAAGATCCACAACATTTGTTTTCTTCTCATTTTCTATAATTATTTTACTGAAAATATAAAACAGAACACAACTTTTACACACAGAATATCCACAATTATTGCTACATACAATTATATACGATTCGTTTAAAAGAAGGTTACACAATTTACATAAAAATTCAGTTGGTAAAAAAAATTTCGTATCTCCATCGCTATCTCTTTCCTTATTTAACAGGATTTCTTTTTTTGCGTCATGACAAATATCACTAACAAATATTTTTTGTTTAATTTTTCGATGAACTAATATTCTCGTACCTTTATAAATCTTTTCATCTCCTTTTAAATATTCCTCATGTTCATTTTCTATATTTTCAGACTGATCGTTTTTAAAAATACTTAAACATATATCAATCTTGTTACTATAATTGATGTTACTCTCTTTGCACAATATTGCATTCAAATCTTCAGCTAAAATATAGTCCTCCGTTCTATTAATTATTAATGGTCTCCAAACGGAGCGCTCACTGGCCAAACGGTATTCGATATACATATTCAATTGGTAGGAAATAAAACATCACAAATGAAAAACTCTCAATAATAACAATTGTCAACCTCTCTAATATATTTCTATTGTATATTTAAGTAGGAAAAATCCTTTTCTCTGAACATCTCTCCGCAAACATCAATCTATAAACTTTTTTCTGTGAACATTTCTTTCAATAATTTCAGTTTTTCTTTAAACCTCTTTTGAAAAAGAAAAACATCTCGAACATCTTCTTCTCATGATATCTAATATAGTTTTTATTCTTTTCAATTTCAGTTTCGGTTTCCTCAATCGGGGACTTTATCTGGATGCCTGAATTGATTATCTGGCCCTTTGTTTCACAAAAATGAAAACAGAAAAGGGGAAACGGGGGGGAATAAAGAAGAAAAAATATTTTGAAATATACAACACATGCTAATTACTCAAAGTAAAATGAATGCACAATATAAATCACCAAAAGCAAAACAAAAAAAACAAAAAAAAAAAAAAATATTTTCGACAGAGTATAAAATATGGTTCTTTTGAACTCATAATTACTTCTTTTTCTCTTTTTCTTATGTTTGCCTCATGTCACATTCTTCAAATCCTACTTTTTTTTCTTTTTTATCTTTTTTTTTCTTTTTTTTCTTTTTCTTTTTTTTCTTTTATTATATATGTAAATTTTATTTTCTTTACAATTAATTATTTCATCAAAAACAATTACGCACCTTCTTTCACTCATCCATATTACCATTTTGTGAAAGGAATAATTTTCTTTTTTATTATTATTATTATTATTATTTATTTTGTCTTTTAAACTAAACATAATATAAAAATACAATTTCTTCAATTAAAGGAAGTCATATATGCAATGAAGAAGCATGCAGCTTTCCATATACTGAACTATTATTATTGATTCCATTACAATTATTCTTATTAATTTAATATTTGTTTGTTTTAATTATTACTTTTTGTTATAATTATTACTGATTTTTATTATCACTGATTAGTAGTATTATTATTGCTGATGTGTAGTATTGCAATTTTTTAAAAACAAATTATAAAGAAATAAAGTGCTGTTATTATGGAATTTTATTTACTACTTCCAATACTTAAGTTTTCAAATTTATTGCATCAACACCAACTTTCAACAATTATGAAATATTGATGCGTCAATGAGAGGAAAAGTTTTAGTTTTATAAACAATTGTTTTCCTTTTGGTATATACATATATGAATATATATATTTATATATAATATGTATGAGCTCAATATGTCTTATGTCCGTTCGTCGTAAAGTCCTTTTGGAAACATCTGATCTATTCATTTTATAATATAATGAAATTGCATTAAACGTTAAACGGTTCATTTCTTTTGTATAACAATATAACTACACTCTTTTGTGTTGACATTTTCTTTGACAGTACCATTAATGCAAAGTTCTTTTTATATTATGTTGTTTTTCAGGTCAATAAAATATACATAAAATAAAAAAAATAAAAACAAGTTATATAAAAATAAAAAGAAGTTACAAGTAAAAGCAATAATATTATATATAGCATGTGAAAATTTCAAAGGACTGTTTTTATATAGACACGTACGTAATAGGTTTAAATTGACTACACTTGTTTCGAAAAAGAAATATTTCTTTTAAAGATAAACGGTCGTATCTAAAACGAAAGATATGTCTAACTTGAATAGGAAAACAGCTGCCAAACATCCATTATGTAAATACTTGGCTTAAATTAGCATAACCATTACGTCAGTTATAATTTTAAATCGTTACACATTACGATTCGTCAATATGTAACAGTTTTAAAAATATAAAAATGGATAACAGTGCTATAAAAAACGTGGAAAAAAAAAAAAAGAAAAAAAAGACAAGGTATCTGAGAGTGACAACTAATAAAGTGTAAAATTCAAAATAGGGATTAAAAATAAAAATGTTTTTAATAAAATTTGAAATATTTATAGAAAATTTATTACAACCTGAAATGATGTTCATGAAATTTACAGAATTTCCTTCCGTTCTTATGTTCTTTTCTTCCTTTCTTTTTTTATTCTTTCACTTGTGTTTCGTTGTTCACCTTGTACATATAGAGAAAGTACAGGAAGTTGAGAAAATGCGAGTGAATCAGTGAAGAAAAAATAAAATAATAGAATATCCAACATCCATAAAAAGCTAAACATATACACACAACTCTACGGTTCTGTATGCACAAACAGGCAAAATTAGAAAAAATATAATACATATTTTCTAATTACACAGCTACTCTTAATAGTTCCCTTGCATATATCTTCTTAAAGAAAAATACGATTGGGTTAATCGTTCCTCTGTTTTTGTGCTTCAAGGAATGTATTATATTTATATATATATATATATCTTCTTTCGTCATCAACGACATCATACATTTTACAAACTTCAATACGTATCTTCCCAATTTACTATATTCCATAAAACATCATATCATATGTGATATTTATATCACAGGTATATTAGTTTATCATTCTCTTCCAAAAAAGCAACAATCCTTTCTGTCTTCTATTATGAATTCATTCTTCATATTTTATTATGAAACTGTACTTGTTTTCACAAAAATAAATATATAAAATTACAAAAAAAAATTACACAAATTACACAAATTACGACATCACCTGGTCTTTTATAATAATTCTTATCTCTCTTTTAATTCTTATCTCTCTTCTGTCTTGTTAAACTCAACATAAATGTATATATTCACTAATTTCCCAATTTATAAAATAAACCGTAGCACTTTGCATGTATTAAAAATAATTATTCAAATTAAAAGCATTCATTTTAACTGAAAACACATATGTAATCTCCTCCTTGTATATCATAATAATACACTGAGCACATTTCATATATTATCTTTTTGTTTTACCCTTTTTTGCTCTTTTTTCCTTTCCTTTCCTATTAGAACGTTCGTCTTTTGATCGTTCTCTATTAGAAATACCACCTTTTGCTGCTTTTGTATGTTTCTTCGGAGGTGGAATTCTTAACCGTATTTTTTTCCTTCCTAGAGATGAAACACGACCCACTATGTATTTTTCTAAATGTCTTTTTTTGCGTCTGCTATTTTGTTCTCCTAAATGTTCCTCTCCTACACCATCTGTCTCAATATATCGTTTCCACTTCCATAAAAAAGAAGTACATTTTTTTTCACTCCTTTTTTTTCTAATTTTTGGTTTCATTTTATTCTCATTCTTTATTATCATCTCCTTTACATTTCTGTTTAATCTGGGACGCAATCGTACTTTAAGACCATTTTTCGTGTAATCTAGTTTATACATATTATGATAAGCAAATATATTTTCTACTTGCAAATTCGTTTTCCTTTTCTTTTCCTTTTCGCTTCTCTCTTTCAATTTTAAACAATAACCGTTTTTATTATTACGTGTAGGTCGCAAAATATTTTTAGATTTACGTGATTTCGTTGGTTTTTTTTCTTTTGATCTTTTCCTTTCAGTTGTGATTTCCACCCTTTTACCGTTCGCATGGGTTTCTGTTTTTTTCAATGATTCCTTTCTATTTTTCATCACCTTCTCTCTTATTCTGTTCGTATTATTACTACTACTACTAATACTACCAAAAAAAAAGGGACTACTACAACAGCTACTGCTTTTAACATTCTCACTACTAACGTTCCTATCAATCATACTACTTTTTCTTCTGCTTTCACATCCACTTTTACTACTAGAAGATTTCCCTTGAATTTTTCTTTCTTGTAAATCTGGATTGTGCTTTTTTCGACGCTTGCAAATCATATTAGAACGCAGATGTCCTGGTAATGTTGCCGTTCTTGATATTTTTGAATCATTTCTAGATATTTCCTTTTTTGGTTTCAAAACAGCAATTTTTGTTTTCCCCGATATTTTATCTTTTGTTACGCTTTTACTCTTTTTACCGGATTCCACATCACTCAAATGATGCAAGTTACTTTTCAATACAGAACAATGTACTAACCCGCTTTTTCCTTTCTTCACTCCACTACTCCCTTTTTTTTTGTTTCATTTCCAATTTTTTTTATTTCACATCTTTTCTCCTTTTTTTGACTACAGATATTGAGACTTTCCTTTTTATTTGACGTTTCTTTTCTACTTTCTTCCATAAAAACACTTTCAGAAAAAAATGCATTACCATCCATTTTGTGTATTTTGGGAAGGTAGCAATTGTTCCTTGTGGCATTCTTTACCACATTTATCTTATTTGCTTTTGTATAATAATTAATTCCATTTTCTGTTACCGATCGCACCATTCCCTTTGCACACCCATTACTACTTTGGAAACATCTTTCTGTCTTCTCATTATTTGTATTATTATTTTTCATGTTGTTATAGCTACTCGCGTTACTCGCTTCTTTTCTCTTTAATTTAAATACCCGCCTTTTTTCAACACTATTTCCTTTATTCAATCCTAGGGCTGATTTCTCCACTTTATCTCTACAATCATTGTCAGAAATGCTGCAAATAAGTTTATTCTTAGTACTAGGTAATTTCTCTATATTCCTTTGGCTATTTCGGTTGCTGCTCTCAGTCTTTGCATCCTTTATTCCTGCACGTTCGTCACCTTTCTCAATATCTTTTTCTGCCTTACTGGATTCTAAATCAAGTAAGCTCCTTTTCCCTACAATTATTCTTTCTCTTTGAAGATCTGTATGATCACTACTTTTTCTCTTTAGCAACCCTTTGTTAATATCTCCTTCAATATCTTTACATTTTATTCCCTTTGATAAAAAAGTGCCACTACTCGTTTTTTTTTTTGCTACGTTTTGTTCCTCCGAGGTAGGTGTTTTTATGCTTTTCACATTGCTTGTTAACGAACCACCTAAAGAGCCTACTTTCTCCTCTCCTACTTCATAAATAAAAGGTTTATAATACTTCAAAAAATTCATAAATTTAAAAAGAGATATACCAAAACCAATTCCTGTCCACATATACATGTTTTCATCGTAATAGTGAAAGTCATACTTTTCCCCGTCATCTAGTCTGTTCGATTTATTACCATTTTCTATGTTTTCACTATTCTTATTGTCATTATTCTTATTGTCATTATTCTTGTCATTATTCTTGTTATCATTCTCCTGTTTATCATTCTCTAGTTTTGCTTTCTCTTTCTCTTTCTCTGCATTTTCCCATTCTTTATTTTCATTCTCTCCTTTATCATATCCTTCCCCATTTTGTTCTGTCAGTTTATTTTCCATATCCAACAGATTTTTTGCTCTCCATTTCGTTTCATGTTCTCCTTGTTTTCGTTTTCGATAACGCTCTGTCGTTTTCGTTTCCACTTTATTGTCTGTTATTTCCCAGCTGTCTTCACTAAACACATCTCGTTTCATGTTTTCGAAAAAATTAAGTTTTCTTTTTACCTTGATTCCTACTAATGACATTTCCAAAGTATAACTACAAACAATGTTCAACTCTTTTCCACATATAATGCGAGCTACTCCTTTACTCTCTGGTTCCAACTTAAATTTCGTGTCTTCCAAAGCATACCACGGAACCGATTCAGCTAAAATACGTGGAAATATATGATTCAATTTTTTATCTTTTATAAACACATTACTTCCAGCATTTCCAAATAAAAAACAATTATACTTCGTAGAGTGTCCGTGAAAGTCACAGAAAAACCCAATCTTATAAATACTGCTTACTTTTTTTATCAATGCTTTAGCTGCGTATATGGTTGCGTGTAAACACATTATAGGCTTATGCCACTGTCTGTTCAAATCAAATCCGTTCGAGCAACAACGATTGTTTCCTAACATAACTCCATCCACGTTTAACATAGGAATAATTATAAATATAAAATTATCCCTTAATATATTTGCATATATGTTATCCGAAATAATAAAAGATAAAAATCCATGCATAGCATAACTTGAATTGGATTCCCCAGGATGCACTCGTGCTGATACCCATATTATTGTTTTCTCCCTTTTTTGAATCCTTTCCTTTCCTTCTGTCTCTACATGAAAAGAATCAGAAGCTTTTTTTAAATCGACAAATGCAGTTAGCACTTTCTTTTTCTTAGTTTCATACAGCATATCTTTCTTTAATAAATTCGGAAATTCTTGCATAAATTCATCTGAGCTTTTTTCGTTTCTTTTGTCTCTTTCAAATATTCTATTACTTTCACTATAAGTTCTCCTGTTCCCTCGTTGTTCACTCTCTTTGTCAGTCTCATGGACGCTGCTTTCTACCTCCACTTTCTTCTCAAAATTGGTGATAGCCAATATAGGACATTCTAATCCACAATTAGTTTTGCATAACACTTCTTCTTTATAACATATAGTTTTACTATTCCCCACATAACTCTTTATATTTGCTAAATATTGTTTTAAATAAGAATACGTATAAGGATATGAACTACTAAAATATACCGTGTCATAAGGATACAGAAAATCATAACTGAATTCCAAACTGTATGTATGACTACTCACACTTTCATAACAATTTTTCTTTATATTAAACTGTCTCCCTGGTGTGTTTTTTGTATACTTAACATCATATGCAGTTCTTTCCCATGTTTTGCCTTCTAATTTGTTTCTCCACTTAGAAAATACTAAAGGAGAATGACCCTCTTTATACAAACAATTAGGTTTCGACATATTCATAATCTGAAATCTCACAGTGAAAGGGGTTTGCAGTTTCTTCACATTTTTTACACAAAATTTGTCGGAACTATCAACCGAATAACGAACTGTTTCATTACTCTTCAGAAATAAGTTTTTGTTTATTTCATTTACAAAATCCTCTATACGTCTCTTTTTCGAATGAGTGCCATTCTGTTTTTTATTGATCTCCTCCAAATATTCATTAGGTACATAACTTGCACTGAAATAAAACCACTGATTCTTTTTCTCATCTCTCCGAGTGTCGTTATTTAAATATAAATAATATTTTTCCTTAACCTTGTCTTTCATCACATAAAGTAAGTTTCCACTTTCCATTTTGGAATCAAATAAAATGTTATTGAAAGGGATATAAGATTCTCTCATTTTCTCTCCACGGTTACTTTGTGGATACACGAATTTGTAATTGTTTCCCGGCTCAAACTGGCATTCCACTTGTTTTATTTTTTCGTACATACACGGTACTTTATTCCGGTTTCTTTTAGAAGACTCACTAGAACTATTTATACTATTTTCCAGATTCTTCAATTCGTCTTCTGCTCCCACCACCACCTCTCTTTCCATTTCACATAAATGTGTACACGTCATATTTGGTACTTGCGTAACAGATGTATTATTACCACTGCTTTTTTCCTCAAGTTCCAAGTTTTCCTTATGTTTCATGTATTCAACTTTTTTATTTTCATCCAAATTCAAAATATGCATTAAAAAATTATCATGATGATGAAACTGCTCTATATTCTTTTTATCTCTGTTTCTCCATACAGACGAGTAATTATAATTTAATATTTCAGTTAGTATGTTTATATTACTGAAAAATATACGTTTGTTTTTTATACTCCATTGCTTCATATGGTTGTTTACATATTCCGAAAGACTGTTAATTTGTTGTATTTCTTCAACCGCTCGATCTGTATTTTGCACATCATTCGGATCATCTTTTTCATCAGAAATCGTTGGAATCTCCACATGGATATTTGTATTTTCGTAAAGAAGTTTAAATGAATCGTGGTACACTAATGTTTTTCCTATTCGTGAAAATTCTCCATTACTAACAAGTTCTATGCTCTTTTTAGCCTTGATTTCTTCACCTAAAGATGAGTTGTTCACGCCATTACAGGTTTCACCACTTTTTGCAAGTACGTTGATGTTCTTCCTCCGTCTTTCATTCTTTATAAAAATTATTTCGTTTTTCCAATCGAATTTCCTATCTTTCTCTTCCTTTATTTCTCTCCCCTCATGTTTCTCCTCATTCTCCCCTTCATTCTCTTTTAATAAATCAGATACAGGAATAACCCGATCATCGCTGTCATCAAAATCATGAACACTATAGCTAACGACTTCATCATTAAAAAGCATTATACAATATTAACTTCTATTTTGCCTTTGCATTCAGTTAAGTGATTACTAACTAACTTATTATATCAACTCTATGGTTGTACAAAAAAAGGAAAACGCAAAATTTAAAAAAAAAAAAAAATAGTAAAACCTTTTGCGGTAAATAAAGTATATTCACCGCTTTGATTCTTCAAATAATGCACCTTGTGTTCTTCCTCGAAAAAAAAAGGCGCCTTTAAAAAGTGTAACGAAAATATATCCCCAATGGACTTCTCATACGTTCGGTGATGAACAGTTGCCCACTAACATTTCCTTTTAAACTGAATAAAAAACTTCGTCAGTAACGTACATTTAATCGTACATATATGTATGAATGGTTTGTGTTTCACAATGTGACAATATTTAATAACTGTACATGAAGCAAATTAAAATTAAAAACAATGCAGAAAAAAAAACTCGAGAAAAATGAAAAACCAAATACAAAGAAAAAAGCTAGCAAGCAAATATTCGAATTATATTTCAACCGTTGTGCACTTCATTGCTATTTGCATGAAAAAAAGTATTTCATATAAATAGTCACTTTAAATTTAATATAATGCAAAAATTGTGTTTATTAAATTAATTTAAAAATGAAGACATAAAAAG
>LSRZ01000579.1:0-11819 GCA_001625125.1 Haemoproteus tartakovskyi
GAGAAAGTAGAAAAAAAATAGAAAAAGAGAGAAAAAGAGAAAGATTGAAAAACTGTTCAACACATATCTAAAAGAAAACGTGTCGAATTGTTACGAATAATAAAACAAAAATATACAATCAATTCTATTGTTATGACTTCATATATTATAAAGAAAGAAGTCAATAATACATAATTAGCTGATAATCCGAAAACAAAAATCAAAATAATAACAACAATAATTAATAAAGTGATAAAAACTAAATTAAAAATAAATACATATCGATATGGAAACGTCGTAGCATCATTATTGTTAATATCGTTTGTTAAAATATATCCAATAGTTCGTAATAATTCATCTTGTAAATCTTCTTTATCTCCATTTTTGCTCGTTACCCAATGTACATCGTTTTCTTCATTTATTTTCGCATATCCAGTTTTACAAACAGAACATGTTAAAGGATCTTGTTTTCTTATCATTAACAATTTCGAACGCAAAGCACTCAGTTTTTGAACCCTCCGATAAGAGAACCAACATTTTTTATGAACTTGAGCAGAACATATAGAACAACATGAAAATAAAGTCACGTCGTTCGATTCACCATCTAAACAAATAAAACAGTGCGACTTCTTAAAATCAACTTCCCTCTTTCCTATCAATGGTTTGTTAGGGGTTCCAACGTCCATTAACAAATTACTCTCTTCCATCTGTAAATAACAAATTAACAAATTTTTTTATTTCTTATATGTAACAAATAAATATCTACACAAAGAAAAAAGAAAAAAAAGAAAAAAACATCTGTATATGAATGAATGTGATCCACTCATCATTCTCATCAAATCTTTTGTTATTCTATTTTCTATTCAGTTTTATGTATTTTTTTCATTTCTATAAAATTTTATTTTTATTTTTTATTTTTAACGAATTCATAATTTTTTTTAATATTTTAATGCTTTATTGTTTTAATGTTTTAATGTTTTTATCCTTTAATGTTAATACCTTTGTACATTTTTTGTTTGTTTGTTTCTTTTCTCTTTCATATGTTCCTTTCTCTTGTTTTTCAACTGTTTTCCCTATTTCTTATAAACCATCAATAAGAAAATCTTCAAAACATTTTTGCATACCATTGTGAGCACCAAATGCTCTTTAATGTTAAGTTTAAACTTATTTTTCAAACATAAAACAATTTGTAAAATATAAAATCTGTAGGAACTTTAATTATTTTTTATATTTTTTTTTAATTCGACAAATCTGCAGTAGAAACATAAATGAACTTAAAGGATTTTGTACAATTTACAAGAAATTTATAAAATAAAGAAAAAAAAAAATTATCCAACACAAATATTAATAAAGGATTGGCTAAAATTATAAATAAAGGTACTTAGTAATAAAATGATGAATGAATTCGAAATCCGTTTCTTCCTTTTTTTTTATTATATAAAAAGCTGTTTTGTACTATACGGTAAGGCATTACTTATTTTTTTTTTTTTTTCTCGCTTTCTTAAAATTAATCCAAGTGTTTAAAAAGAAGTTTAGAAAAAAACTGGTTGCATGAAAAAATTTTTCTTTCTTTTATAACATGTTTTTGAAACATCTACTTTAATTTTTCTTTTACAACAATAGTCCATTCTGATATGTATACAAATCATTTTTCGAAGTAGCCGTTGTAGTAAAATAGAAACATGTATAAAACAAAAGTAGATGAACAATAACTCTTATATGAAGTTATAAAGGTATGAAACAAAATACATCTACACATAAAACCATTTTCTTAATATTTCTTAAAATAATTTTTCTTTTTCAGTTTTGATGTATCCTTAATTTTGTTTCTAATCCCTATTTAAAAAAAAAAAAAAAAAAAATGAAATACAAAAGATAAAATAAATAAACAACAAACGTTTTACTATCTATGAACGATTAAATAGAACACTTACCATTTTATTTAGAATCATCTATATCATTTTCTTTCGATTTTCTACAACATTCTTTAACAAAAATTCAGTACCAATTACTTCTCAAAGAATTGGTACTCCAAATAAATTATACTACTTCTATAGTTACGCTGATTGGTACATTGTTATGTTTATAAAAAAACTCAACAAGAGAGTCAAATAAATGCACGCTGTGCGATATCAAACTGTTAAGTTTGTCAATAAGTATTACTGACACACCTCAAAATATAGATAACATATTACATATATATATATATACTAACATGTGCACAACACTTCCTGTTTTTTCATAACAGTGTTTATATGTTAATATATGAAGAAGAAAAAAAAAACGCATATATTCAAAAAATTTTATAACGCAAAAAGAAAAAAAAAATCACATATATATTATGTCACTTATATATATATTGTTCCGTGTTTATATGCTCATAACCGAGTACGCAAATCTCAAACAAAAAATACCAAAACAACAAAAAAAAAAAAAAACGTGAAAATATATCACATACACACATATGTATGTAGTTAAAAGGATACTTCATGAAGTAACGTCATACATAGAAGACTAATAGAAACGAAAACAACACATGCTTCTACTTTTTTTTGTAAAATGCTAACTCAACAAAAAAGAAGTATTCAGAGTTTATATATATATATTGGCATATAACACTTAAGAAAAAATTAGTGGTCAAAAAATAACACCAGAAAAAGAAAAAAAAGAAAAAAAAATCCCACAGGTATGATATTAGTACGTTCCAGTACCGACAGATGATATGTAAACAGATACAAAATATTCAAACTCCGCTTCTTTATTTTCAAACGTGCAATTTAAGAATGCGAACAAGTTCAAATACTACACCAACTGAAAAAAGAATAAAAAAAAGGAAACAAAACTAGAAAAAAAAAAAAATGTAAGCACAGCGTCTCAAAAAAACGAATGTACCCAATACTAAGATATTATCAATTTTTTGCAAAAAAAAAATTTCATTCCACCCAGAACTTTTAATAAGGGAATACTTTCTGTTTTTTATTTCTAAAAAAAGGCCTAACGAAACTAACACGAACTCCTAAATTATCCCATCCAAAACGATTCTACCATTTACTTCTTCCGTTACAATTTTTTTATAATAGCATAGAAGGCGTTATGATTGCAGGTTCTTCTGGTGGAGGTGTTTCAGAACAATTAGTAATACTTTCGAAAACTGGCAAAGTTTGGTTATATATCAAGGAATCTATTAAAACATATAATTCCGCATATGGTAAGTCTGTTGGCAAAATACATCTGTGAATATAATCCCCAAACACATTTAGATAAGGAAGTATTTGTTCTTCGCTATCTATTAACGACAAATAATTTAAATGTTGTTTAATACACATTTTATATACGTTCGCATTCTTATTTAACATTGGTATGTTTAATTCTAATATAGTCTCAAGGTCATGTAATATAAATAAAATAGCATCTCTACATAAATTTATTCTGACATCTTTGGTTTTTTCAAGTTTCTTCTTTTTTCCATTATTAACAGCATTAACAACACTACTGGTATTACTAATATTAGCGGTACCTACAGTATCAGAACTAGCCATATTTGAAACAGTAGACCTAACGTCGACAATGTTATTATTGTTAAGGGTATTCACCCTCATAATAGGATTGTTATTATTCTTATCATTTAAAATCATACCTGAAACATTATTACTCATCCTCCTATTATGTAACCCATTATTGTTCATCCTACTACCATAACTCAAATTACTAGTACTTTTATTCATATTCGTATTGTTACAATTATTCATATGTATATTATTATTGTTATTATTGTTATTGTTATTATTATTATTATTATTATTATTATTATTAATATTATTATTATTATTATTATTATTATTATTATTATTATTATTATTATTATTATTATTATTATTATTATTATTATTATTATTATTATTATTATTATTATTATTATTATTATTATTATTATTATTATTATTATTATTATTATTATTATTATTATTGTTACTGTATATATTCGAACTATTATTACTATTATTATTAATATGTCCACTGACACTGTCACGACTACTACTACTATGACATCTGTTGACCAGATCGTCCGTTTCATTATAAAATGTCATTTCATCATCTTCGTTACTATTTGTATAACTCTTAATATGTTCATCTCGTCTCAAAGGACTTCCTTCTGAGATTTTTGGCAAAATGTTTTCTAATGATAGTTCTCCTTTTTTACAAAATTCATCTCTATCTCCATATTCGTCTCTCTCCGCATATTCATCTTTTTTCGAATATTCGTCTTTTTTCAAAAATTCTTCGGATTTTAAAGATTCCTCCGCTTTCAATAAAAAATCAATGTTTTTCAAAACATCTCCATTTTTTAAAAGAAAATCCGCATTTTTTAACACTTCTCCATTTTTTAAAATCACCTCCCCATTTTTTACTATAATATCTCCATTTCTTGCAAAAATTTTCTCTTCCTTTCCCCAAAGCGCATCTTCTTCGCTATCTTCTTCATTGGAAGGCTTCTGAGAATTTCTAAAGGCAATGGCTAATTTTCGAGCTCCCTCAAATCCATATTTATTGACTGAAAAAATTCTTTCAATTCTTTTACATTTTTTATACGCTTGTCCGACCCATCCCATTCTCTGTGGCGTCGAATTAAACCAAACACCTCGAACCTTTGGCATAGTTTTGCTCATAGATAAATACTTTAATCTCAATTCTTCTACCGAAGGTCGATTTATTTTGACGCCTTTCACATCATATACACTGCCATTTGTATTGCTCGCATTACTATTACCCACAGCGGTGCTGTTACTATTTTTCCTTTTTTTCTTATTTACAAACCGATCCCATACTTCTCCTCGAATTCTAGCTTTCTTCCATTCAATGGCTAATCTCTTTGCTTCTTCGCATCCATGTTTTTTCACCGCAAAACTCTGGGCACATTTTATGCCATTTATTTTATGTTCACCAAACCACCTTTGAGAATTCTTATCATAATACACTCCTGGTATTCTTTTTAAATTCTCATTTTCTTCTTTTCGTGCCAAAGAACTATACGTATTGCTACCACCGCTTCCTTCACCATATCTTCGTCCAACGTGTCTTACATTTACTTGTGGATTATGTGTCGGACAATCCACCAAAGTACATACCATCCTTTTGTCTATTTCGTTCTTCATTCCTGCATCTGTTGAATTCTCTACCGATTCGGCTCCTCTTTCTTTTTTAATATTCTCCATAGAATATTCATCCTTATTTATTAAGGATTTTTTTACGTCTTCATTTTCGAGAGACTCCTGACGTGTTTCCTCTTCCTGATCATGGTTATGCCTTTGTTCCTGATCTATTTCTCCTTCTTGTTGTAGTTGATGTTGTAGTTGATGTTGTAGTTGATGTTGTAGTTGCTGTTGTAGTTGTTGTTGTAGTTGCTGTTGTAGTTGATGTTGTAGTTGATGTTGTAGTTGATGTTGTTGTTGTTGATATTGATGATAGTGATGTTGATGATGTTGGTCTTTACTTTCATTTTTACTTCTCTCTTTTCCATTTTCTTCTTGTACATCACATGATGGAAAACGGCTTCCACATTCCGTAATATTATCAAAAAAAAACTTTTTATCTTCAAAGTTGACCTCGCTACCATTAAACATTTCTCTATCTTGAACCTTTACAAAATGTTCGACATTGTCCACCCCATTACAGCTGTTGACTGTGCTAAACGTATTTGCGAAACTCTGATAATCCGGACTTATCAGTTCATTTGATTGATGCAACCCGCTTGACACATTCGACATTAATATGGAATCGTGCAAATCTCCGGTAACTGTTCGCTTCATATTTACTGTTGTATTTTTTCCGCCTCCTTCTCCCCTAGAAGACTGTAAATTATTCGACGTTAAGCCACTAAAATCCCCGGCACTGTAAAAACTGCTTGCTTTTTTTGCTAAGTTGTAACTATTAAAAGCACTGTTCGAAGCACTAGCAATATTTACCGGACTTGATTCATTAAAGCTAGTTAAAGAACTGTTTTTATTTAAATCAAGCGTATTGTTTTCGATTTCACGATAGCATGTATTAAACATTACTTCACATTCCGAGTTATTCTCAAAATTTTTGTTACATTGTTGCCTTTTTCTTCTTTTTACATTGGAATTAAAAGAAAGTGCTCCATAATTTGAAAATGTTTTCATTGTTCGTTTTGCATTTTCATTTAATGAATTCGTTTCATTATCACTATAACTCATACTTCGTAGCATGTTTTTCTGTTTACAAGCATCGACATCATTTGCATTCGAACTTTCTAAATTTTTCTCTCGATCATCACAATCTCCCAAAAAACGTTCTCTTGAAATGACATCGCTACGTGCTGCGCGTACATCCTCCTGTTTGTTATGTACATTCATCATTTTATCTAATACAAATTGTTCTGCTGCATGTTTATTTTCAACAACATTTTTATTTCCTTTTACCTTCGTTTCAAAGCTTTTATGGCTATGAGGACAAGTAGTACTTGATTGGTTTATACTATCCATCTCTTCTACGCTATAACTGTCCCTATTAAACTGTTTTATATTCATTGTTTCTTTCTCGTTTGATGATTCATTTTCAACAAACGGCCGATTATCAATGCCATTATATTCAGAATTATTGGCATGTACAAATTTATTATAATTATTAGAAATTCGTTGGGGAGAAAAATCTCTTCTTCTTTTTTTTATCACATGTTCTTTCCCACTGTCAACAAGACTATTTCTTGAGTTATTGGAACTAAACCGATTAATATCAAATTCTTGTGTTGACATATTCTGCAAATCATGACTTCCCCCTTTTATCTCGTCGTCGTTCTTATTATTCGTTTCATTACCCCCTGTATTTGTTGCAGAAGAACAACCTTTCTTCAGTTGCTGCATTAAGCGCGCTGCTAATATAGGATAATGCTGTAACTGTGTTTTGTCTTTTACAACAGATCCATCATTCAAAGTGTCATTGATGTCTTTATAATGAAAAATATTTCTATTGAACATTCCATATTTTTTCAAATGCATTTCAATATTTTCATTACTGTAGGTGCTACTCGTACTGATACTGAGTAAATTACTACATGTTTTGGGGGGCATATGAACATTTGTATGATATTTTCTTTGCAATTCATTGTATTCAGCATGAGTACGGGACACATGTTCTTTCAAATTACCAAAACCATTATCATTATCATTTGTTGAACCCCTTTTCACATCTTCTAATATTGCTTCTTTATTTCTCTTTCCATAACAAACACCATCCGATTCATATTTTTTGTCTGTAACAAATTCTTCTTTTTCCCTTGTTAAAACATGCTTCTTATCTCTTTTATTATTACTGACACCATCCGAACTACCATCACTCATCTTTTCTGCACCATCTACTGGCTGCGTTTGTTCCTCTACAAGTGAATAATTTTCTTTTTTAACGCATTGTGCTAATTCCCTATACGTGTCCATTTTTATCTGCTCATTACTGTTTGATTCCATCATAGAATTATCCACTTGTTTTCCAAAAACTCGAGTTCCTATCTTTCGAGTATATTTTCTCTTTTGTCGTTTTATTGGTTCTTCCCTATTTTTTTGTCTCATTTCCCAATCACCACCTTCTTCTTCCACCTGTTCCCCCTGAACTTCTACTACACCTGTCTGATCATTTATTTCGTTTTTTGTCACTTTATTTTTTCCTCGACCTCTTCGTCGAATTCTTTTTCTTTCTTGAAAACCTTCTTCCCCTGGAACATTCAATGAACTCTCTTCCTTTCCTGTTGGTTGTAAAAACGAATTTTCACTCTTCGGATCATTTGATGTAGCATAACCACTGCTAAGTTTCGCAAAATTTAATAAAGCTTCTTTAATATTTAAATCTACTTTTCCATCACCATTAACATTACCATTATCTTGTCCATTTTTCTCATTTAACATTTTCAAATAATCGATCAGCAGTTTTGTCACGTCTTGTGTATTTTCCTTATTTACTGGGGTATCCATATTATCTTTTGGAGTGTCCAATGCGACATCTATTCCGCAATCTGTTCCTTTAGAAGTATTTCTTCGGACCATCCGTGTGCCCCTTCCTTGTCTCCTTCCAACCGCCTGTCGGTTTGTGCTACTTCCTCTACCTCTACTTTCCTTTGGCTTCCTGTGGTTTCCATCACAACTATCCAATTCCCCTCCTGCACAAGCGTTTGCTGCGTTATACTTTAACACCGCACCGTTAAGAAACAAGTTATTATTTTCGTGGAACGCCGATGCCACAAATGTACCATTTGAATGAGCGTTTAATTTTTCATTAGTGTTGTTAGCAGTAGTTGTGCACACATTTGTATTTATAAAATGCGTTGCTGCTAAACCATCATTGTGAAAACCCATCGACAAATTATCTGATGATATATGATTATCTTGTAAATTTCTATTCGACACACAACTCATGTTTTCACTTGAAATTGAGGCATGTGGGACGACACTTTGGGAAACACCACATAACTCGTCTTTTTCAAGCGTTCTTTCACCTTCTACATATTCATTAATCTGTGATGGTACTTCATTTTTTACAAAACCATTCCTCTGTGTTCCCGTCGAACTCACATGTAATTCATGTTCATTCAAACAACCTTCTTCATTTTCCCCCATTTGCTCATTTGATTCGTTTTGTTCATGTGCCTCATTTGATGGTTTCAGATCGTTTCGATTGGCTGTCACTTTATCTCCGTTATTATTTTTATCAAATTCCTTTAAAGGTACCACGTCCTGCTTTTCATTGAACTGAGCAGAAGAATATTCACAATTCTTCGCCCTCGTTACATTTTGCAAATGTCGCTGATTTAATATACTCATTGCAGTAATTAATTTATGATATGCCAATTTATAGAAGTCAGAAAACTTGTACTCCACACCGTTATTTGTGTCTTCCGCACTTTTACTTCTATAATGTGTTGCGTACAAATTTTTTGCTGTTAAAAAAACTAATTGTTCAAAATAATTTGAACCACATTTATTGAAATTGGCTGACAATGATGATGTTAAAAACTTATCCGTTTTTGTCATATTTTCTGTCTTGCTCATATTTTCATTTTTATAATTTTGCATATCATTTTTTGTATTATATGCATGCGATGGTACAATTTTATAATTGGGATGTTCTGCATTTCTTTCTATTTGATTATTCTGCATAGACATTAATTCTTCGTTTTTTAAATATTGCTGTACGTTCTCTTTATTTATAAAATTAGAAAAATTGTCAAATCCCTGTTCATGCATCCATGTCTGTCGCGTATTTTCTTCTTTTCTGTTTTTTTCATTGTCAGCACAAATTTCAGAACCCGTTCCTTCGTTACCATTTTTTCGAATCCCGTTTCTGCGACCCCCATTGTGTCTGCTGTTATTTTGTCGAATTACATTCTTTCCATTGTTGCTGTTTTTTATTTCATTTTTCACATTACATAAACCGTTGTTCAACATACTTAGGTTGTATTGAGAAATATTGGTACTCATTTCCGTACCGCTCATTGAATATAAATTGGAGCAATTTCTATCTTCCATTCCATTATTTTCAAAAAACATGCTTTGCTTTTGCATACTATCTAAAAGTAATTCATTTGCATGGAGTAATTCATTATTTTGAGTACAAATACCTTTTCTGCCAACTTTTCTTGTATTTTTAGTAACATCTCTACTACCATATGTATAAACAGAAGTATTATTACTATTATTTACAGTATTGTTACTACTAGTACTAGCACCATTATTATTATTATTACTACTAGTAGTAGTAGTAGTATTTATATCTTGTGTTTTTCTTCTTCCTCTTCCTCGTTCTTTCGGTAAATTGTTAATTATCTGTTTTGTACTTTGGACTGGACTGCTTGATGTTTTCTTTTTTCTTCCTCTATTACTTGTTTTTATCTCTTTAGCATTTTCTACGATTTCTTCTGATGGGGCTGAAAATGAAAGTGTATTGAATTCCCTTGTGTCAACATCCCCATACACATCATTCGTATTATGTAGCGTATTGAAATTGTCATCATTATTCATTGTGTCTTCCTCTTTGTTTGTTGATTTCGATAACATATTCTTATCATTTCCGTTTTCTTTAATCCCAGAATTGCAATTATGAAAAACATTATCTGATGTAGAACAGCAATCACTTCTATTTACTTCACTACTTTGACATGGATATAATGTGACCGTTACACCGTTATCAACACTTTCTTTTTCCTTTTCCTTTTCTTTTTCCTTTTCTTTTTCGTTTTCTTTTTCGTTTTCTTTTTCTTTTTCGTTTTCTTTTTCGTTTTCTTTTTCTTTTTCGTTTTCTTTTTCTTTTTCTTTTTCTTTTTCGTCTTCGTCTTCGTTTTCGTTTTCGTTTTCGTTTTCGTCTTCGTTTTCGTCTTCGTTTTTGTCTTCGTTTTTGTCTTCGTTTTCGTTTTCCATTTCCACTTTTTGATTCTCTTCTATTTTACTTTGCTCGGCTGTTTCATTACACGTACTATCATCCACATTATTATTATGGTTGTCGGCGCATCCTTTGGGATTCGTAATTATAGGATTCAGCTCTACCTTGTTTTCCATTGCTTCATTTACAGCCTCCGTTCCATCTGCTTCTTTCAACAAATTCTCTAACACATACTTGTCATCATTCATCTCATTCACACAAAAGAAGACGTATATATTATAGAGAGGTAGGTATAATAAATCTTGTTAGCTAAATGTCAAACTTTAATAAAACACTCAGAAGCCCAAGTGATAAGTAACAATTAAGAAAAAAGGAAATGCAATGCCACGCCACGAAAAACAACAATACAACATAAAACAATAAGTAAATAACTAAGCTCAAATACAAATAAAAACATGAATAAAAATTCAATCAGTACATATTTATATGTATAGGAAGAATTTAATACATATGTAGACAAAATATATGCTTCGTTTTCCTTATCTATTCAATTCAAAATATTATAAATTTGATCGGTTGCTTCATTTATTTGTAGTTACTTTTATGTTCTCGACTTTATCAATAAAAAGCAAAAAAAATACTATATATAGATAATATGTACATATAAGTGTCTATAACGTATTGCATATAAAGAAAGGAGTACGGGACTTTCTTTAAAATATGTCAAATCTATACAAATATGTAAAATTTTATCTTTTTAATACAAGACACTAAATAGAAAAATGTGGTGTCATGTATTATATATATATATATATATATATAATGTTATATTTGCAATTCTTCTTCGGTAATTCGTAGAGAAAACATATGAAACAATAAAAAATTTCTATTTTCTTATGCATATGAAGAAAAATAATCTTATATTTTCAATTTTAAGCGCTGTATTTCATGCCCAATCAAAAACTTAGGCTTTCACATACTGTCTTTTTTTGGCGTTACTATAAAAATGACAAATATATATTACTGTTTTCCATTACAGAAAAGTAGAGAAATAAAAAACCACATGCGACATTTAAAGTTAGAAACAGCAAAAAAAAAAAAATTGTAAAAAAAATTGTAAACAAAATAAATAAAAAAAATTTAATACATACGAAAACAAATAGTTAAAGGGGAATATTGACAGAGAAACTATTATGTAAAAAACAAATAGGATGATACAGATAAATATTATGTGGACACATTCTGGTAATATAAAAAAAGACAATTCATATTTGTATTGTGTATAAATATATAAATTTTCCCAAAAAAATATAAATTTAAATGTTTAATGAAGAAACACATAGAGAAAAATGATATATACAAACAGCACAGACACATACATAATAAGAACATGTATCTATATTTATATTTTTGCAAAAAAAAAAAAAAACGAAAACGTACGTATAAGTAAAATAAAA